>JARJHM010000501.1:0-239913 GCA_033356055.1 Carex pumila | reverse complement strand
AATAAACATTTTTTCATTTATAGATATATGTAATGCTATCTCTTTACAATTTTACATGCATTGGGACCTTTGATTTACACAGTATAAATTATAAAATAGAACATTTCAAAACATCCTTGAAGTTTGAAGGGTTGAAGCGCTATCCCTGAAAAAGTCCATAGGAGACCCTGGCGTTCTGAAGCTCGCAAAACAGACCCCAGAGGATTCGAATTAATCGTCAACTCTCCATAAATACATAGTTAAAATCAATGGTCACATGGAGGCATGCAAAGCTTTTGCACTGCCTTGGTTTCATGGTGCAGCAGAAACCCTACCCACAAAATCAGGAGCAGCGAAACATGGTAGTTACTGGTTAGGGATCTGGTATCTCCCCAAACCGGCGCCTGGGATGTCCTGAAGTTGATCAAATTGTTTGGATATGAAATATGCATGGTAATTATCTCCACTGTGCAAGTACCAGTACCTGTATCAGGACAAGATGTACTAATTCCCAAATTGGTGAATAACCGGGGGTGTTTTCGGTATAAAAAGCATACAGTATGAAATTGCTATTCCTGGTCTCCACCGAGCTTATGCTGATGCTTCTGCTAGAAAAATTGGGGATGTTGAATAGTTTTAAGAGTATCTCAAGTTGACTTTTGTGCATGCTTAGATGCTGCATTTTAGATTTCAGTGGGTTAGATTTTTCTATTACCTTAATTTTTTTTTTCTATTTCGGTAAGCGTCGCTTTGTAACAATTAGTAAAATGAATATCAACTATTAATTTTTTTAGATTGATTGATGTCACTGATACTTTATAATTGGCTGGTTGTTTGTAACATATCCAAATGCTGACTGGTGATATGTAATTTGAACTTTATAAACAGAAAAATTGATCCAAAGTACAGACCAAATTGCGCTATGGAAAATTAATCCATAATACCATAGCTTCACTCCATAGTCCATACTCAATATTGGTATTAAAATAATTTACACTAATTTATTGAGATATTTTTGAAACTTGTTGTGTCATTCTCCATTCGGATGCAATCATGAAAACCATGGGTCACATATGCAATTATATATCTTTTCATTTATTTCCTGAGTTAATTAGTGCCACTAATGTCATTTTGTGTGTTAATTAATTAAAGTGGTAAGACTTAACAAATTTCTTACCCGGATGCCAGTTCTCAATATGGACTCCAACATTTTCAAGTCGTCAGCTCTCAAAAAAAAAAACCTTTCTCCAGTCGTCAAAACAGCCTCCAAAACAAGTGGTATAGCCTCCAGAAGCTCCGAACCAGGATAAAGTGACCACCCCGGAGTTTGTTGTCAGACATTGTAGCAGAGTCTGTACTAGACTACTAACTAGTACTTGCACTAAATACTAACTGAGCATATATAGAGAGGTACAACAGCTGTTGTACTGGTACTTGCACTAATACTTGTACCACCACCTGATTCAGGCACCTGCTCCTCGAGTATATATAGAGAGGAAAGGAAGACTGGAGTAAATTAAGATTTAACATATATTTTATTTAAATATGACTGTTTTGCCCCCAAAGAGAGGGAAACAAGACTGGTGTATTCCTAACTGATATAAACCGGTACATTGACCTGAGACTAGCGATTTAGTGCCGGATGTGAACAAAAGAGGAGCACTACCAT
The DNA here is from genome assembly GCA_033356055.1 of Carex pumila. Lineage (NCBI taxonomy): Eukaryota > Viridiplantae > Streptophyta > Magnoliopsida > Poales > Cyperaceae > Carex > Carex pumila. The sequence continues at coordinate 238,265 of JARJHM010000501.1, read as the reverse complement.
CCGAGCAACGAAAAAAGTTTTGCAGCAAAGAAAAAAAAAAAATACTCAAGTCTAATTCTGATTTGTGAAGATATATACTAGAGATGATATATATATTGAACCACTACCACCGGACACCTTCACTGGACTGAAAATTTTGAACCAATGTATACTGCAACGAGATATTAAATTCAAGTATTCAATCACTTATGACAGTTTCAGTTGTGACAGCATGGGTCACGTATGCAATTATATATCTTTTCATTTGTTTTCTGAGTCAATTAATGTCAGTTTGTGTGTTAATTTACCATGATCCAAGGTGTTTTCCTTGCTGTTTTCTTTGTTTCCTAATAAACTGTACAGGCAAGGTTAGAAATCTCAAAAATTTCACATAGGGGCAAATTTATCCAGTGTAGAAAATAATTTTTATTTCATAAGTCCATTTGAATTTTGATTGGAAATCAAAAGAATTGTGGTTCAAAAACAGAATTAATTGATTCCATTGATCCCTCAGTTTATATAGGTATTACAATTGATTCCATTGATCCCTCAGTTTATATAGGCATTACAATTTGCATTTGCAACCCTATAACTTCTATAATTCATTTCTTACCGATATAACCCTATAACTTCTATAATGCGATAAAGATACATAAATCTCAACACTCCCTCTTAAGATGGGCAAAAGATATTTATCAAGCCTATTTTGTCACATAACCTAACTAGATCCATTGAGCTAAGTCCTTTAATGAGGCAGTTAGCTACTTGGTCTCTAGTAGCTACGTGACTCAACTCCAATAGCCCAATTTTCAGTTTTTCCTTAATGAATAACCTATCGATCTCCACATGCTTGGTTCTGTCATGCTGCACCGGATTGTTGGCAATGCTAATTGCTGACTTGCTATCGCACCACAATTTCATCTTCCCTTCGTACTTCACCTTAAGATCTTCCAGTAACCTCTTCAACCACAGCATCTCGACAACTCCTAATGCCATGGCCCTGTACTTGGCTTCTGCCGTCGATCTTGAGACAACTGGCTGCTTCTTGCTCTTCCATGAGACCAAGTTGCCCCCTACAAACATACAGTAGCCAGATGTGGATCTCCTGTCATCTTAGCAACTAGCCCAGTCATAGTCACAATAACCCTCAATGTTCATGTGTCCATTTTTCCTGAAAAATAGGCCATTTCCTGATGCACTCTTCAGGTACCTCAGAATGTGGTACACTGCGTCCATATGATCCTTTCTAGGGTCATGCATGTAATGGCTCACCACGCTCACTGCAAATGAGATATCGGGACGAGTGTGACCCAGATAGATCAACCTGCCTACTAGTCTCTGGTACCTTTCACGATCAACCTGTTTTCTTGCCTCTGCACTCATCTTGGCCTTTACATCAATTGGAGATACTGCAGGCTTGCACCCCAACATGCCTGTCTCAGTGAGCAAGTCTAGGACATACTTTTTCTGAGATAGAACAATTCCCCCTGCTTCATGTTAGTTTGTAATAATCTAGAAGTCAATAATACGATAATTTATCATAAAGCTTTGTTCATGAATTGGATGATTAATATCATTTTGTTGCCTTGAGTATTATTGCATTTATGAATCATTTCGAGTTCATGACTGAAATTGTGAAACTCCATAATATAGATGATATATACTCTTAATCTTAAAAGGTCACTAACCAAGGTAATTAGCAGGAACACTAATTACCGCTATAAGGTTAGTATGTGGATTAAAAGATGGTTAAGTTTTACAAACCACTTGACACGAGATGTCATTTTAATCACATAGATACATGTTCTAGGAACATGGTATTTGACAGACCTCGAATGAAACATTAAATAGAATTGTGTTCGTGTCATTTATGTTTTCATTCAGTGTCACGTTCTACAGTATGAGGTATTTATCATTCCCACTGAGAAATATGTATGTGTGATTGTTATCCATTGCTGTCCGTAAAAAGCAGTCATAACGGTAGCTTTTCCATATGTATAGTTTAGCTGAGGAAGTGATAGTTTACCAAGAATACTATTTGTCCCTTGTATTTTATGTGAGCTATAGCATCACTGGGCCCCTTGGTAGAGTAAGATTATCAGCGCGCGGTATGATTACAAGAGTAATCATATTTGATAATCTGCTCAAGATCAAGAAAAGATTAAGTTTAAAAGGATGACACACATCTACCTTGAAACTAATCTGATAGCTATGAGACAGAAGAACAAACACAAGTAAATTGTTTACTGGATCGTGATATTGTACAGTACATCATCATCTGTGTAATTGGATGGTCATGATGTGTTGCCAGACGCCACCCATGATTATAGAAGTTAAAACAATTTTAACTCTATTTACCAACATAACAAAGATCTTATTGGGTCACACCATATAGGAGTTAATCGGAGAATCTTATTGTGATTGATTATAAATTGATTATGATCAATAGTAAGATGGTTGTAATTAATTATACGTGTTATAATTAAATTATAAATGTTATGTAAAAATAACAAGCAAAAACATTGGTTAATTTATAAACGTGTGTGACACGTTGTATAAAAGTTAACCGGTTAATTTATAAATGTGCCGGACACGTTGTATAAATTATCAAAACAACAACCGCAAGAAAAATATATATAATTATTTAGAATAATTATACGAGCATTATTTGTGTTCGGGCCGAGGGCATTCGGGTCTTTTCAGATTCGTCCTTATCCGCATGACATGTCATCGATCCTATCCAGATGACACGTCATCGATACCGAAACAAACAACCGCAAGAAATATAATTGTTCAGAATAATTATACGAGCATTATTTGTGTTCGGGCCGAGGGCATTCGGGTTTTTTCAGATTCGTCCTTATCCGCATGACATGTCATCGATCCTATCCAGATGACACGTCATCGATCTTATCCACATGACACCTCACCCCCCTAGGTGGCATGCCTTGTCATAGGGGTATTTTGGTCTTTTCACACCATTTTAGAGGCTATAAATAGAGGGGTGCATGAGAGGATTAAGATACTAATTCACTTGTATCGTTTCGTGCAGAATCGAATCGGTATTTTCTCTCTTTCTCGGTTTCTCTCCCAAATAGTGTTTCGGTTGAGAAAAGAAAGTTATACGTAGTTGAGGTATAATCTTGCGGGTTGTTGTGGAGTATATTTACGGGATCGATGAATAGTGTTTTACCGAATTTAGCGGTATGTCAGTTTTGCTCATTTGATGAAACTGAGTAACCGAAAATTCGTGTTTACGGGTTTTTGTCTTTTCCCCGTGAATAGTATTTTTGCAGAATTCTGCGGTTTACGATATTTCTGGCAGAAGAAATTAACCGCTCTCTGGTTAGTCCTGGTGGATAACCAATAGAGGCATCAGACGTCTGATGCTCCGAGACGAGTCGATTCCTTCCGTGATGTAGCTCTACAAGCTCGGTATGCATTCCAACTGTGATTTGGAAACAAGGTATAAATATGTTATATTAATCTATTTAATTGGTAAGTAGATTAAAGTTTTAGAAATCAATCATGGAGTAGATCTGTAAAAGGATTAAATTGGGTTTTGATGCCAAAGGAATACTGAAGGTGGACCGCCTTGGAAAGTTTCATAACATACCCCGTTTAATCCTGAGCTTAAGTTGGCCATAGAAATTTTTGTTCTACGGTCATTCCGCACCTTAAACCTAAACGGGTTTTGGTTATCGCGAAACCCCAAAAGTGGTATCCGAAACCCAACACTTCATGAGCCATCTCAATCCCAAGGAAGTACCTAAGCTGTCCCAGATCCTTCACCTCGAATTCCTTCCCCAATCTTGCCTTCAATTGTACAATCTCCCCCGCATCATCCCCAGTAATGATCATATCATCGACATACACAGCTAGCATAGTAATGTGACCATCATGTTGTCGGGTAAACACCGTGTGATCAGCATTAGTTTGCTGATAGCCCATGCCTACCATAGCTCTCCTGAACCTATCAAACCATGCCTGAGGGGACTGCTTCAACCCATAGAGTGACTTCTTTAGTCTGCATACCTTATCCATTGTCTGGTTTGTGCCAAACCCTGGTAGAACCTCCATGTACACCTCCTCCAACAAATCACCATGAAGAAAGACATTCTTCACATCGAGTTGGTGTAACTGCCATCTACCATTCACTGCCATGGAAATCAGTATCCTCACTGTGCTCATCTTCGCCACTGATGCAAAGGTCTCGTCATAGTCAATGCCATAGGTCTGGCTGTACCCCTTCGCTACTAACCGAGCCTTATAGCGCTCAATCAGACCCTCTGGATTTTGCTTTATTGTGAAGATCCACTTGCATCCAATAGCCTTCTTGCTTGGTGGTAGTGACACAAGTTCCCACGTTTTGTTCTTGCAAAGGGCACTAAGCTCTTCTAGCATGGCTGTTCTCCACTTCGGATCTTCTTTAGCAACCTGCCAACACTTAGGGATAGAGACAATGTCTAATGATGCAATGAATGCTCCATGTACAGGTGATATGTGTGAGTAAGAGACAAATTTGGCAATGTCATGTGGGAAACCATATTGGTCATGAGGAATGCCTTGCATTCTCGCGAGAAGTCCTCCTTATCGATAAAGGAGTGGGAGGAGTAGAGAGGAATCATATCACTTGTGTATTATGGGTCTGAGGTGGATGGTGAAGGTGTCTCGAGAGTCGGAGTAGGCAGGGACAAGGGACTTGGCACAAGTGGCATTGTAGGCACGGTTCCCTCATTTTGCTTCGTTCTCCTTACATACACCTCACCATATCACAACTCCCCCTGAGCCTGAGTTGTACCACCCTCGAGCTTAATCCTCTCAACTTCTGTCTCAATGCTAACCGAATTCTCCTTTTTCTTCTCCTTTTCCAGCTCAACCACAGCCGATTTCTCAAGAATTGGGCAACTAATACAACCCACCACACTCACCGTCCTCCTCTCACCATCACCACTACTCTCCCCCTCTCGCCTTATACCTCTTGTATCGAGCGAGTCTTCAAATGATGATGTTGCTTCTGAGGAGTAGTATGGTTCGAGCTCGTGAAAGGTAACATCCATACTCACAAACATCCGCCTCTTAACTGGGCTCCAGCACGCATACCCCTTCTGAGTGGCTGAGTACCCCACAAAGATACATCTCACCGCCTGTGGATCAAGTTTCCCCACATTTGGTCTGTTGTCATGTACAAAGCACACGCACCTAAAAGTTTTGAGAGGAAGAATGTCTCCATTCTTACCTGTCAGCATCTCAATTGGAGACCTCCAATCCAATATTCGTGAGGGCATCCTGTTGATCAAATATGCTGCTGTCAGAACTGCTTGCCCCCACAAGTACTTTGGGACTTTCATCGAAATCATCATACTCCGAGTTACCTCAAGGAGATGCCTGTTCTTCTGTTCCGATACCCCATTCTGCTCTGGTGTGTACGGACACGTGGTCTGATGCTGTATCCCCTGAGATGACAAGTATTCCCCAAACACCTTATTAGTGTACTCTGTCCCGTTGTCAGATCTCAGTACTTTCACAACCGCACCGTATTGAGTCTGAACCATCTTGTGGAAATTTTTAAAGCAAGCAAGCACATCACTCTGGTGTGTACGGACATGTGGTCTGATGCTGTATCCCCTGAGATGACAAGTATTCCCCAAACACCTTATTAGTGTACTCTGTCCCGTTGTCAGATCTCAGTACTTTCACAACCGCACCGTATTGAGTCTGAACCATCTTGTGGAAATTTTTAAAGCAAGCAAGCACATCACTCTTATTTTTCATCAAGTAAAGCCAAGTTGAACGAGAAAAACAATCAATAAACGACACAAAGTATCTAAATCCATTCAAAGTAGTTGTAGGACAAGGTTCCCATACATCCGAATGAATCAAATCAAAACTACAAGACCTCCTACTACCAGAGCTAACATAATAGCTTCTGGTATGCTTGCCTAACTCACACGCATCACACACCAATTTTTCCTTGTTTGCCTTTTCAAACAAAGGCGGATACAATCTACTCAAAACTGAAAATGAAGAATGACCCAATCGCCTATGATGGAGCAACAGCAGGTCTTCTACACTTCTCTCAACAATGGATGAGAGGGCCGAGTCCATACCCTCTTTATCCATGTACCACAAGCCCTTATGCAGTGTGCCAGTCCCAAGTTCCTTGCCCGTCTCCTTCTCTTGGAAGATCACCTACTGACCACCGGCTGTGCCGTACCATCGGCTATCCGGATGCTCTCTGGAACTGCTAGGTGAGTATAGGAAGAGAACTCCCTAGCAGCACCAGTCATATGGCGAGATGCACCAGAATCAACTATCCAATCTGATGATCTAGTGGTGTATATAGAGGGGATAACAAGAGTATCACAAGTACCTGTGGCTGAGTAAGCAACAGAAGCAACGTTACCCATGATGGATGCATCATCAACTGCACTCCTTTCCTCACTTGCTCCTCTCTGCCTCCTCCTGACTATCTCCCTGATTAGATCCTCCTCAGATAATCCCACAATAGCTTCCTCTTCTTCCTCTGCAACCATCATATTTGCCTGGTTGCCTCCTCTTCCACCTCTTCTGCCCCCACGGCCGCGTCCACGGTTTGCAAACTGCCCTCTACCACCTGCATCTCTCTCTCTTGGTGGCCTAGGACAAGCCTTGATCAGATGACCTATTTCCCCGCAGTTGTAACACCTGCGAGTCTCCCCTTGGCACCTGTCATACCTGAGCTCGAGGCAGCCAAAGCTGATCGTGCGCCTAGGGGTCCACTCAGCTCGGCATGTATCACCATGCGACTCTCCTCCTGCATCATTGCTGCAATGGCCTCATCCAATGAAGGAATCTTTGTTTGGGCTAGGAGAACTGATCTCCTCTGATCAAAAACAGAGTTCAGCTTAGCCAAGAACTGCACAGTCCTCGTTTGTTGAAAGCGCTCCTCCCTCTTGCAACTCGGATCACTACAGTTCAACCTCTGTGATAAGTGATCAAGCTCTGCCCATAGCTTTTCTAGATTCAAGGAGTAATCCTGAATCGATCTATCACCCTGCACCACAGCCAATACTCTTGCTCAATCTGGAACACCCTTATATGGTTTTCAGTCCCACCATAGGTCCTCTTCAGCTTTGCCCATATGTCCTTCACAAGTCGGATGCCATCGACTGAAGAGGCAATCGATTGTTTCATCGAGTTGAGCAACCAGGTGTAGATCAAAGCATATGTGGTCTTCCACTCCTCAGCCTGAGCAGTAGCACTAGCTGGCTCATCCTCTGTCAGATACCTCTTGAGCTTCCTCCCCTCCAGAGCAATCTCAATCCGACGCGACCAACTCAGATACGCGACCAACTCATCAAGCTTAAGCTCCACAGTTTGGAGATCAAACTTCACCTATGGTGGATCACGTGCCAAGGTATTGGTCTGAACACTGGCTCCCTGGATAAGACCAACCAACACCTTTAGAACCTCCGGATCAACACCCGACAGGCACTCTAAAACCCCTTTCCCTTTGTCACCCTCGCTGGACATCTTCTCTCAAAGGACCCAAGTCTTCAATCGCACATATCACCTTGACTTCCTTCCCTTTCTCGATCCGATCACTCGTATCTCTCGTAAAAAACCCGATCTTGTTCCTTAAGATGGATCTAAACCATCTCCCCCTTTCTTCTTCTCTTTCTTGACCCAATCTTGATCTATCTCATCAAGATTCGAGCCTAAATTCAATCTAAACCCGCTTCTCGGGTATCGCGGAATTTAGGCCTCCCAAGCCGGCCAAAGCAAGCAAGAAACCGAACTCCCTTACCTCTGGTTCGGCTTAGAAGAAGAAGAACCGACTTGCTGTAACTGGGGCTGCTGTAACTGAGGCTGCTATAACTGGGGCTGCTGTAACTGGGGCTGCTGTAATTGGAGTTATAAGGTGGCTGTTGGTCTTTGGGCGGAGCTACAGTGCTCGGCCAAGAGAGGGAGGGGGGAAAGGAGGTCCGTTCGGTGACTTAGGTGGCGGAACCGAGCAGATCGGCCTAGGTTGAGGTGGAGCCGATCTGATCAGATCTAGGTCAGATCGGACTAGAGCATGGGAGCTCCTGTGCGGACCAGTGCTGACCTAGGCGGAGGTACGCGGACCAGGCGGAGCTCCGGCGACGTTCAGGCAGCCCTGGCAGAGGTGAAGGAGGAGGTATGTGCTACAGTATCGCGGGTTTGCTACAGTAGTGAAAAATCAGAAAAGGCACGGGAAAAAGAAAAAAGAGGAAAACTAGGATTTCAGGATCTTCTGTGCTCTGATACCAAAAAGAATTGTGATTCAAAAACAGAATTAATTGATTCCATTGATCCCTCAGTTTATATAGGCATTACAATTTGCATTTGCAACCCTATAACTTCTATAATCCTTTCTTATCGATATAACCCTATAACTTCTATAATGCGATAAAGATACATAAATCTCAACAAAATCTCTAAAGTGTATAGAAAATAATTAGCTGCACTTAATCTAAAGTTTATAGAATTTTTAGCTCAATATATAGATTAGAAATCATGACCTAATTAGACTAGTGCTGCCAAAATTGGAGTAGAACTAGGGTGCTCTTAAGCTCACCAACATTTTAGTGAGCTTAACTCTAAAACTCATAAAATCAATTTCAAATGACGAATCCGAACTGTTGAAATCCGACTACCTTACGTGTGATGCATCTACATGTGAAATTTTTAAACATTCGAATTAATTTAGTATAAAGTCAAGCGGTAAAAAAACGTTCAAAAAATGAATGCTCTAAAATTAATTTATTAACCTTCTAATTTTGACCGCTTGACTTTATACTAAATTAATTCGAATGTTTAAATATTTCACATATAAATGCATCACACGTAAGGTAAGCGGGTTTCAACGGTTCAGATTCGTCATTTGAAATCAATTTGATAAGTTATAGAGTTAAGCTTACCAAAACTTTAGTGAGCTTAAGAACACCCTAGTTCTACTCGCCAAAATTGAATAAAAGTCAACTTATGTGTTGACTGAAATGAACATTCTTTCAATAAGGTCCTTAGAATCGTTGAGGACATGTTAATAAATCTTCTTATCAACGTAAGAATCTGAAAACATAGTATTAAAATAATAAACATACTCTTTCACTGCCATAAACTATGTCGTGTTGGCCTCGCCTTTATTTAATCACGGGTACACAATGGATGTGCATAATTCATTCTGTTTCAGCCAAATAATGACCAGAATCATACCAAAATAGCAGAAATTGGACGAAAAACATAGAATCCGCGTTAATCAGCAAGGTATCGGATCGGTCATGGCCGATACCAATCCGGATCGGCCGATACTTCCTTCCATGCTGAAAACTACACAATCTTTATTGTTAGATATTTTCTAGTCTTAATTCATTTTCTAAGAAAGCTTGCTGTATAATAAAACACACTGTAGGTGTAAAAGAATTTAAGGAAATCCTCTGCTATTATTCAGCACCGTCTATTTTAATAAAAATGTTGACACAACTTCGTACAGGCCTTTATTCATGCCATCTCTTTACAGGCTTTGGGACCTTTGATTACATAGAAGAATTGTAAAATACAACAATTCATAAGTTGGCAAAATTACAAAGAAAAATAAGGAATAGTAAAGAGGAAGCAATATTCTTCTTTAAAATCTGATCGAGTTAGTACAGATAGGGGTTGTCAAACGTTCGGTCCGGTTTGAATCGAATTAAAATAGATAAACTAAAGTTTTATTCAATTTGCAAAAATAAAACTGAACCGATTGAACTAAAATTTCAAACTGAATTACAGCCGAACCGAACAAGCTGAAATTAATAATTTCAGCTTGTTCGGTTGAACTGAAACTTAAACCAAACAATATAAACTGAACTGTCTTGGTTCGGTTTAAAATCAAATAAACCGAACCATTTTAGAAAGAGCAGGTGAAGAAATCCAGTCTTTCTCATGCATGCGCTGTCGGTAAATGAAAGAAATAATCACATGTTATTGGCCCTAAAAGGCCCAAAGCCCATTATCAATAGAAGAAGATATAATTTAACCACCAGGAATTTGGTTACGGCCTTATATTTGCACACAAGAAGTTAAATCTTCCCAGAAATTAAATCCTAGAATTTGGTAGAATTTGGTGGCCTTTTATCCGGTGCAGATTGACTTCTTCATTGGGGTCGTTGGATCTGTTGATAATCTTTCTGTGATATTGAAATTCCCTTGGTATTCATCGCTTTTGCATAGTAGCTTGGAAAAGGTGCTCATGCCCAACTTATCTTTCCTTCGGGAGCAATGTGGTTTATCTCCTCGTCAAATTACCTGGCTAATGATGTCAACACGTGGATTGATTTCACCTAGGCCTGATATTTTTAAATTGCAAGTTGAGAGGGCTGAGAAATTAGGCATTGCTCGTTCATCAACAAATTTTGTCAATGCATTATTAACGGTCAGCTATCAGAAGCAATGCACCATAGATGCAAAACTAGATAACTTCACAAGTATGGGGCTTTCACAGGAGGAGGTAGCTCTTATGATTAGATGCAAAACTAGATAACTTAACGGTCAGCTATCTGAGCTTGTGGACATCACCCCTGTTGTTAAGACCACTATCGCTGGTACCAGAATAGTTGGGAGAATGTGTGCAGGTTAGCTAGTGATAATCTTGTCTGAAACCATTGCCAACATGAAAGGTTCACATACATAATTCATTACTGCAGAATTAAGGATAAATTGATTACACAATTAACTGAAAGTCCAAAAAATCAAAATTAATCTGAAAATAATAGGATAAGTTAATTACACAATTACTCATGATCTGCTAAGCTAGGCTCAATCCAGATACAATTTATAAGTTGCTTGATATTGTAAGAGATCTCTGGATGGTACTTGTTAGTTTCCAAGTAGTATAATGGGTTACTATTGCAACTGTTATCAGTAAATCCTGAGAGGTATATCAGGTTACGACACCTTTTCTCTAGACATGATTTTGCAAGAGATGTTCTATGATCAATAAATAGTGTAATGTCCCCTACACTATCTACCTCACTCCAAACCATGTTTTGTTGGTCTAACTTGAAGACACGTATAGGATCCTTGGAACGATTTCTGAACACAATGATAAATTCCCCCTGATCTGACTCTGTCAAATAGCATTCCCTTATTTTTGTACTATATAGCTGCATATCAATTGGTGCTTTTATTTCAAGATTTTGCGTAGTCTTCTTCTTTGGATTGTAAACTAAAAGCTGACCTCTCATTCTGTAGCAGTAAAACTCTCCACGAGTGAAGACAGGGCTACAAGGCACATAACAACCATACTCATCGTGGAAGCTCATTTTGCTCCATTCTCCTTCGCCGGGGCTCCATGTTGATATTTCAAGAACATGAAATTGGGTAAACAACAGTACAAGTACAACACAATCCAAACAGGTTGGCGCACAAGAAAATGACATAGCAGTATCTTGGCGATTATTAATATTATCGAAATGTGGAACACTAATAATCTTTCTTGTCATGGGATTTATTAAGAAAAGAGAGTTGTCTTCTTTGGATGCAAGAACCCATCCATCTTTTGAATAGTGAAAAGTAAGATCCTTGCTTGATCCAAGCCATTTCATGTCTATATAGTACTCTTTTTCAAACACTGGGTCGAAGAGCCTCCACATGCAACTATCATTATTCAATGGGTACATAAGCCATGGGTATACCTTTGCATCTTGGAAGGGGATGGAGAGGGAATTCCAGTACTTGCAAATGGATGGAAGCCGAAGGCAGTCGACCAAATAGAGGTGTCCAAGGAGTAGTTGCACCAATTCAATGGGCATATCTGCCCAAGGTCTAGTGATATCAATTCTACACTTTTCTTCTTTCTTATTTTCATCTTCCTTCTGGACATATCTTAAATGATCACCCTGCAAAATAAGAGTATACCGCAACAATTAATGCTTGTATTTTAAATGTCTGTGTTAAAAAAAAAGTTGTCAGCGTATTTAATTAAGTTAATTTTAATCCAAAAACGCATCCAACTATCTATTTATTTTTCCTTCTGGTGCATGCATGCTCTCTCTCGTGTACAAATATATATAGTTCTTCTCTGGAAGGGTAAATCCCCAAGCCAGAAAATGTCAAAAAAGGGTATTCCTATTGCCTGTTTTAATTTGGACAGTATATAATTTATGGCTCGTATTTATTGTGAGTGAATGTGTTTTTATAACTTGTATATTTTGGAGTAAAATAAATCTGTTTATTATTGTCTGGATGTAAATGGTCAGTGAAGAGTATAATTTAATTCAGTCAATTATAAAAATTTATTTGGATATCAGCATTAATGCTTTGTATTTTTCTCAAGTCCTAACTCACATACAGGCACGGCAATGTGCTACCTGTAAGGAAAATAACGAAAATAACGAACAAGAACAAGATGCTGCCAACTCACCTTATTGGTGCTATTGGAATGAAAGAAGCTCAAGGTCTCCCGCTTGCTTTTCCTTGATCTGTAATAGATAGATAAGCAAAACTTAAACATATACGATAACAGAGTTATGCTTATACATCAGAGTGTTCATATTTATAATTAGAAGAAAATTGAATGAAAAAGGCCGGAGAAAGTGCAAAATTCAACTAGAAACATGAAAATTAGCATATATATATATATATACTGATCACACACCTGTTTGGCAGCATTACCCAGCATAAACGGAAACTATGGAATGTCAATTCTCTTGTCCTCTTCAGTACCAAACTAAGGCTGAGAGTTTGATCCGGCAAACAAATCACATAGACTCCCTCCCCGTGAAGTACATTGTAGTTTTGATTCACAACATATATGCAATCACGTTGTGTTCCTGCTTGAGCAGCTGAGAGCGTTGTATTCTGGATTCCGCCTAAGAAGAACACACAACCACCAATGCTATTAACATGCTCCCAAGTTCGATCTGAGGTCCCAAAACGGTGAATGGTATAATTCGAGGGACTGCCTCGGCATCGAGAAGTGGCTATCGATACCAAGAACATGTCTTGACCAGAAACCACCAAATGACGCCAGGCATGAATTCTGTTCGGCATCTGTACTACTGTCCATGTACAGCAACCCATTGGCAGTGAATCCTCATTTATGACCACAACTCGGTGAGCAACTATCTCGCCATGGAGAATGTATAACTTTCCCTTGTATCTGACGACTTGGCCAGTGAAGCTATGATTTTCATATTGCAAATAAACTGGTACTTGTACTTTAGTCCAGCTTGTCTCCATTTTTGGCCTGCAGTAAGCAATGACATGTCTTCCCTTCTCTACAATAGTGACTATACAATTGCGGGATGTTGGAGAGGACGATATGACGCAGCCACCGATGCGTTCCATATTCAACAACCCACCACCAAGGGAAGGAAGGCGGATTTTGAGTTCTTTATCTAAGGTACGGTGTACGAAAAATGCTTTTTTTCTTAAACTGTCCGCCAATAGGAACCAATCCTCGAAGCAACCTAGGAAGAGCTTCCCTTTTAGCTGCCGTATATTTCTTTTTACGACGATGTGATCATATGGATTCATAAATTCTTGCATGTGTTTTGTTCTTCCTTGCGACTGCATTAGCCAAGGTTCATAGCCAACACTAAGAGGAAAGAGATCTTCACATTCACTGACTGCCATTTTATATTTAGGTTGTTGGAGACCTGAATTAATTTATAGGACTTTAGAATATTAATTTTATATATATATATAGAGAGAGAGGTTGGCTAATATAAAATCGATTGTTCTTGAGGTCTAGTTCTATGCAACTAAGTTGTTTTTCAATTTTATAGTCCAAAATATCAATCCAAACTGTTAGATGTGATCACTATATTAAAATGTGCTTGGAGACCAAATTTTAGATTTTTTTTTGAATTTTTTAATCTAATTTGAAAACCGCTGATCCAACGGTGACTTAAGAGTTTAGCTGCTTTGATGAGCTGCTAAGTCCATGAATAATTACATGAATAATTTGGTGTCATGAAAAAAGAGTGTAGTGAAACTAATAAAGAAATAATGTAATTATTTATGGACTTAGTAACTCATCAAAGCTATTACTTTAAGAAAAGGAACTAATAAAGAAATAAGTTAACAACAAAGGACAACTTATTTCTGTTCAACCGTACCATTAAATTATGGATTGACACCAAATTGCTATTAGAGTACACAGTAACTTAACAGAGGATAAAAACAATAGATGGAGAAGCTATTTTCTGAGCACCCAAAAGTCCATATATATATAGAGAGAGAGAGATGGGTTATGGTGCATTGCAATGCATAGGTCATGATGTACATTGGATCATAAATCACTGATTAAAAATCTAAATGACCGATTCAAACCGTTCATCTTGTTCTCCATATCAATATGTGCTTGGAGACCAAATTTTACATTTTTTGGAATTTTTTTACTATTTATTAAGCTACTTTGAAAATCGCTGATCCAACGGTGACTGTTTGAAACAATAAAATCAGAAGCCACCATTGCATCAGCGATTTTCAAAGTGGCTTAATAAATAGTAAAAAAATTTCAAAAAATGTAAAATTTGGTCTCCAAGCACATATTAATATGGAGAACAAGATGAACGGTTTGAATCAGTCATTTGGACTTTGAATCGGTGATTTATGGTCCAATGCACACTATAGCCTATGCATTGCAATGCACCATAGCCCATCTCTCTCTCTCTCTATATATATATAGATATTCTCAACAATAAAATTGAATGAAGCAGAATCTGATTAGATAAAATTGATTATTACCTTAAAATTAATTAAAATATTGCTTGGTTTGTGGATTGAGCTATTGCCTTGTCGTCAATCTTACAGAAATTTGGTTTCTGTGCTCCTGGTTATTAATTGTTACTCTGGCTGCTAGCTGTCAGGAAAAACAAAAAAAAAGAGAGAGATGGAGAGGGAGGTAGACATGAGAGAGAATAGTTTCTTACTTTTGAGTCGAGATATTTAGAGACAAATTAAGATGGGAGTTGGAGAGGGCATGCAATAACGATGATTCTTCAAAGGAAGGCAGCAGAGCTGTCACGTCAAAATCATGAAGAAATTAAGGTTAAAATTAAGAATGTACGCCGCCATAAGTTTTCATGACAAATATAACACTTATTGTTCTATTTCAAAGGTGATAATTATATATCCAATAATAAATAATACAAGTTTATGAATACTTCATCTATATATATATATTCTGACTAATTAATTACGTGATTAACAAAATTCGGCAAATTACTAATTTAGGTTAATACATACTAATTTTATTTGAATCAACCCGATCGACAAATTACTAACAAAAACCGACCAGCCTTTTTTCAGCGGAGAAAGCAGTTTCAATTAGCGGTTAATCCAGATAGAAATGTTTGTACTGTCCATGGAACAGGATAAATGACTCTGTTTTACCTATATTTTGATTTTCCCTTCAAACACTTTCTATTTTTTTAATTTTTTATTAATAAAAAAATCGACATGAACTGACTCTCCTGAATTTTGAGACTTTACAAAATATATACAAACTCACAAAATTTTGCCCTCTACTGAAAATAAATTTGATTCCCTTAAATTTAGAGTGTTGAAAATTAGAAGTTTGAGAATGAAAATTAGAATTTAGAGAATTATTTTTATCTAGTACTCAATTAACTATTTAATTAGTTCTGATTCACTATTTTTTTACCTCCTTGACAAAATTTCTGGTCTGCCCCAATCTTTCTGGATGGTGTTGTGTAGTGGGACTAGTCACGTGATGTGTTCTACTATGCAACAACAACAACAACAACTAAGTCTTTAGTCCCAAACAAGTTGGAGTAGGCTAAAAATGAAACTCAATTACAATAAAAATAAGATAAGTAGTAATAAAAAAATAAAAATAACCAAATCAATTTTTTTTGCCTTGTGTCATAATTATAATTGTGGAGAATAATCACATCATGTTAGTCATGCCATCACCAAATGTGACATTATTGGTCTCATTTTGATCCTCCTACTCAAATTTGGACAAATTTGAGTGCTTATATATAACTACTTTTTTAATTTTAAGTTTATTTAAGGAATAAAAAATGTTGACGATCTTAGCATTTGACCTTTTAGTTTCTTAATGAAATCAGTAGGTAACACACCCACTTTCTCAAAAAACAAAAAAAAAATCTGTGCGATCATATAAGTTCAGAGAGTAAAATTGTATTTGATTTGTATATTAATTATTCCAGAAATTGAAAATGAAAAAAAAAAATTTATATATTTAAAACCATCTTGTAACAACCATTTGCATTTGCCAATTTTATTTTTAGTACGGACAAGAATAATATTGATGGGCTTTCGGCCCAAAAACTGAACCTTTCACTATGAGTTAGTACATTGGGGCGAAGAAAGAAATATTTTTGGGAGAGAGAATAACCTTTGTGTGTTTATTTGTTATTCTCTCTCTCAAAAATGCTATAAATGTTTAGACCTTGATTCTAACAAATTATTTGTGTCTATGTTGTGTTTGATGAATCCCAAGTCCCGTTCAAAACAGCTCTCTGGGTCTTCTTCGGCCTCCTCTGACCCTCAAACAGTGACTACTTGGCTCCCAGTTCTTGCCACTGGTGACACACAACACACCTCCCCCTACCCTTATTCGGCTGCCACACAGGATCTGCTCCTTCCCATTTGTTCTTCCCAGCACCAATCTGAAGCATCCAACTCCTAACCCTGCTCATCCACTGGCCCTCTACATCAGAATTGCTCATCCACACAGGACCCAATTAAATCCTATTCTTTTGACTTATCACAAAAATGAAAAAAAAAGGCAAAGTTATAGGGGTGAAAACGGAGTCGGATTATCCGGCAGATATCCGCTCCGTATTCGGATATAATCCGAATCCGGATAATCTGTGTTACATTCTGTAAAAATATGAATATAAAATTAATAAGTAAAATAATGTATGAAAGTTTGAGTGATATTTTTCTAGAAAATATGTAATAGCTAATAGAATAAATTTTAATAATTCAAAGAAATCTCGAATATCTATATAAAAATATGTATTCGACTGTAAACAACAATAATATGAATATCAGGAAATATTATTTTCAATCCATAGGTAATTATATTATTCTAAATAAGCAACATGTCATTTAGTAATTTTAATAAGTTTGTTGAAATTTAGTTTGGACTTATTTACAATATACAATAATTTATAGGGTCAAAGTGTAAATATTAATAAAAAAAAGAAAAATAAAAAAATGTTAACATGACACCAAGGCACCAAGGCCACGCGGCCCACATGCATAAGAATCAAATTTTTACCACATTTTCACGTAAGCATCTCAAGACATTTTTCTTCTTCTTGTCGGATGAGATCGAGGAAAAACGAAACAAAAAAAAATGAAATGACAAAAAAATAGGGGAAGAAGAAAACAGAAACAGAGAAAGCAAGAAAGAGAGAGATAAATTTAGCGAAAATGATGATAAAAGAAAGATTTGAAATATTTATCTATCCGGTGTAACTATGAAAATGACGAACGAGACAGGAGTTTTCGAAGTAGCAGATTCTTACAAGCTCAGCTTCTTTTCCTACGATATTAGGTGCGGAGTTATTGGACTTGTTTGATATTACATTTTTAAGAATTAAATTGTTATTCGTTTGTCATGTTGAATGATTATTTGTTGCATTATTTGAGATGTCTGAATCATATGCATAACTCAATCAAATTATAACTGAATTTTGTGTAATATTGTTGACCTATCATTTTGTACGGTTTACCGTTTGTATGAATCTCCTATTCTGAATTATGATTAAGTCACCACAAGTTTATATTTATGGAAATCTGTTGAGCTCTGCAAAGTCTAGGAGCTATAGACTAGACTTTGGTTACAGAATCCTTATGCGCATATGGTGAACGGCCCTCGCTAATCCTAGTACCGGTTGGGAGGGGGAATCTGATTCTGATTTTGATTCTGATTCTGACGGTGATTATGGGTGACTATAAAGAGACGTCTGATTGATGTCATATCTAGTCTGGGACCGAAATGACAGGTTTGTTTAATGTGTTGAGAATTACCGATTCTGAGTCTATTGCATATGAAATATTATCTGACTATAAACCAGACTTTAATTAACGGTATAAGCCTAAGCACATCAGATGAGGGTCAGTGGATGGTACTGAGTACCAGCAGGTGTGGGTTTAGCGTGGCCACCTATGTGACAAGTTGGTGGATCATCTGTTTGTGTTACCAGACCTAATAATCTGAGTTTAAGCCAAATATATCTCTGTTGAACTTCATTTGAGATTCTGTGAGTTGGTATTCGATTGAATATTGTGATTGAGCATATACATTCAGTTATATATATAAACTGAATTGATAATGTCACGTTGTGAGGATTTAATTCTGGATATGGATTGATTGCAAGTCCAGTGGCCTGATTGTGGCAAATTCGCACTGGAAGATAATATTTATATTATTTTTCACCCCCACCCTTTGGGTTATTTTCAGATTTTATTATACGGATACGGAGAGACGGTTCTGGATCACATCTAACAGCACAACCACATGAAATTGGGGATTTGGGATGTTGAAACTGACAGGATGCGGGAGAGATTCCTAAAATATAGTTTGCCGTATTCTGTCAGATAAATTTTGTAAGAAATATTGGGATGTGGTTAATAATTAATGGTGTTATTGGTAATACATATAAAAGATCCACTACCTTACGTATATATTTTAATAAATATACGTGGCAGGCTGTTATACCCGATTTGGGGGTGTGACAATCTGGATTCGGATAATTCCCAGATACGAATTCGGATAATTTTCGGAAATCCATAAAAGATCCGGATACGGAGTCCTAAACGGAGCGAATATCTGGATTATCCGGATTCGGATAGTTTGGCCAGACCCATATAAAAGAGGAATAAATATTTGCTATAGGTGGGATTTGAACCCATGTCCTCCCATCTCAATGCCTTTAGATTAAACTTCAAACCACTACACAACATCTTTTGTTACCATACACTTATTTGATATATATATATTATATGAATAGATTATCTCCCATCTCTTATAAGTTCATTAATATTTATATTTAATGTTTTAATTAATATTTGTATCTTAAAAGTTCATATATCTTAATTATCCGACCATTATTCATTTTATATCCGTAGACTATCCGTTCCGTATCCGTATCCGTTTAAGGCGGATTTGGTTTTGAATTTTGATATCCGTTTACTATCTGTATCCGTATTCGTATCTGCTCATTATCCGACGGATGCGGATATAGTATCAGCACTATCTGCTCCGTATCCGCTCCGTTTTCACCCCTACAAAGTTACCAAGGAAATAAAAAAAGAGTAACGGCTCTTTGAGCCTAGTATCCAATTACAAATAGAATTTAGAGATGTATTGTACAAAAAAACATTAGAATTGCACAAAAAAAAAATATTGCTTAGTGTCTCAAAAAATTCAGTTTAAGTTTTCTATCAACAGTAGACATATAAAGATCGGTATTTTGTTTAGTCAAAAGCCTAAGAGATTATTCAAGAATTATATATATAATTATTTTAAAATGAATTTATTATATTTTAAAATGCATTTATTATTTATTGTGTGTGTTTGCTTATATTCAAGTAAAATAATATATATTGACAATAATCAAATAATTCAATTATCATCTTAAAAAAAGTTGACATCATTGAGACAATCTAACAATATTTTCATGTGTAGATTGAATAAAATAAATTATAAGAATTAAGGCTAAGTCCTTAATTAGTATTATTTTTAAATATGTGATATCTAACTGACAAATTAAGTCAAAGTTATAAAGAGTTACCACATCACTCATCAATATATCAAATGTCTTATTTTTTAGCATACACCATAAATAAGAAAACTCAAATTCCACAAAATTATTTAAATAAAAATACTAATATCTAAATAAAATAAAAAAAGGTGGACCGCCCCACTGAGGGGTGGTCAGGTCCTAGAGTGGACCATCCATGGAGTGGGTGATTGAGGCTTTTTTTTTATAAAAAAAAATAGGGTATTAATAAAAATCTCCGTCAACATAATGTACCCATCCTTCTTTCTGTTGAAATTAATTTATTAAGTGTCAATGTTTTACAATAACAACTTTGCATTGCCTTAAGTTAACAGACACAAAAAATAATTAATGATGGAATATATTTAATAATTTAAGTATTTCATTAAGGGGACATATGTTAGATTTTATTTTCTTAAATTTTAAGGGACTCGATATCCGGTCGGAATTTTTGGACCTGCTTTAAAATTCGTACGGTCCATTTAGATTGGGGATGGCAATGAGTTGTTAAAGAGCAAGTTAGATCAAACTCATAATCAACTTGTATGGGGGCCATGCTAAGTGAGCAAATTTGAATTTTTGCATGGTCTTGGGCTGAAACTGTAGCTCAAGACTGATTCTTGATGTTAATAGAAGCTGGCTTTCATTATCATAAAATGCTATCATTAGCAGAATATTCATGAGCTAAAGCGGGTAAACATTAGCAATTTAAACCTTAATCTTTTTTTGTACGTAGCATTAACATCAATGAACCTAAACTGTGTTGCCTGTTTACTTAATTTGACAGAAACAAAGAAAAAAAGAAAAGAAAAGGTATCTCAATTCATATATAATGTATCCATTTAGCTTTCTATTGAAATTAATTTATTTAAGTGTCAGTTAAACAACTTATGCTTTACAATAACAACTTGTGCTTTAACTAAAGCCTGCCTTCTGCCTTTATGTGTGATTATGTTATTTCCAACCAGATATATTGCATGACCCCACTTTGTACATGATGGCAAAAGAATTAACATTTTAGTTCATCCACAGAAATTGTGTTATTATATACTAATTATCTCCTCAAATGCATGCATATATGACGTCAATTCAGAAATATGTATATATATATATATATTTATAGCAAATGGTTATATAAAAACTGAGTTACAAAAATTGGGTATATATATTCTATTTTCTTTTACGGCAACAAAAGTACACAATATTACACATGTAAGTAGTAACTTTATACCTAACAAATAATTAATAATTAACCACACACTACTTATCTAAAATATATTTTAATCTAAATATATATACCATCTACTTTTCTAACACTATATATCCTTGCCGTGAATTAATATAATAAAAAACATATAATTAAATAGTTTTCAGAAAAATAAAGCATAAATAAATTTATGGACACAAGCAGTACGTAAGCATTTATTCAATTATGTTGAGGTCAAATCGAATTTGAAGGGATACTCTACAAAATTCTTAATTAATATATATTTGACGGCCGGGACGATTAAAATAAAATCAGTATGTATATATTAACCTAGATTAGTAAAATGTTGAATTTTGTAAGTCACGTAATTAATTAATTAGTCAGAATATATAGATGAACTATTTATAAACTTGTAATATTACTTATTGGAGATATATATATAATTAAGTATCACCTTTCAAACAGAACAATAAGTGTTTTATTTGTTTCCGAAAACTTGTGGCGGCTTACATTCTTAATTTCAAAACATCCTTGGAAGTTAATTTGAAGGATTG
This sequence comes from Carex pumila, assembly GCA_033356055.1. Lineage (NCBI taxonomy): Eukaryota > Viridiplantae > Streptophyta > Magnoliopsida > Poales > Cyperaceae > Carex > Carex pumila. The sequence continues at coordinate 216,747 of JARJHM010000501.1, read as the reverse complement.
AAGGGCTACCCCAGAAAATTAAGTGCATATAAAATGTGCAAAACAGTCCATAGAGGATTCAAATTAATCATCAACTCCTCATAGGTGATCTCTACAAATGTACACTTTTTTTTGGAGAAGTTCAATGAGTTTGACGGATCGGTTAAAATCAATGGTCAATATGCGATGGAGGCAATTGTAAAGCAATAAAAGAAAGAAATATATTAAACATATTAAAAAAAATCATTAAATGATTGAAGAATTATGCATTTATATTAAATTTCTATTAATAAAAACGGATCTTAACATAATATCATTTGTAACTTTTTTTATTTGATAACATAATAGCTAGAAAAAAAATATGACACCAATCACTAGTTATTCATTTTTTCTCAAAGAAAAAAACTACTTAACAACTGAAAATAATATTAAATATTAGTAAATTATATTATTGCTGACCTTATTTTTATTTTTTTGCAACATATATATATATTTGTTGCGTGTGTATTTGCTAGGGTATTTGTGGTCTTTGTCGGGAGGGTTGCTCCCTTTGTGTCCAGGTTTAATATTTTGGGGTTTATCGATTTTCTTTTTTTTCCCGCGAGTCTTTCGTTGTTGAACTGTCATCTGACGATTCAGATCAGATGATGAATCATCAGAGGATGAATCGTCAGAGGGCAAATTCATATTTTGTAATGGGTTGTCTCTATGTAATTCTTGCACATGCTCTTCAAGTAATAATAAAGTTGCAATATACTGATTACATACTGGACAGTTAGGCATTTTGTTATTAAATTTTTTGTAAGTGTTTCAATTGTTCAAGTTTGTTATGTTGCTTCCACTTTCATTTATATAGATTGTTTTATGACACGGTTAATTGTGTGAAACCAAGTACAACTATAAGAGAGTATGTGGAGCATGACTCAACTATAAGAAAGTGTGTGGAGCATAACTCAACTTATTACTACAATTACAGTATGCATGTAATTCCTATTGTAAATATGTAATTCAAATTTCTTATTTATAGATAAATCATTAAAATATGATTTATATATGTAGGGTATTTTAGTATTATTAATAAAACCAACGAGCTAAACATGTACGCAAACATAAGAACCCCTATATTACAATTTAAAAACCCCAAACACAGATAGCATATGAGTCCATACGTGCCTCTACTCATGAGATTGTATATACAAAAATGACCTTGTAAGTACATGTCATAGAAAATATCGTAGTGAATTAAACCACATGGTATATATATTTATACTATATATAGGTCTGGTTTGAGGCTGTCGATCGAGTAGGCGCGCGCAAGACAACATGTCTTGAAGCTTGGCCGATGGAGGGTAGTGCATTGATTAGATCAAAGTGCATGGTACGTTGAAGTGGAACCAAATGGCTTGCACATGATCACAAAAGAAAATCAAATGTACTAGCTACTTGGGCAGTCTCGACTTGCTGTCTGCAGACATTACATGCACTAAAAATAAAATTGGCAAATGCAAATGGTTGTTACAAGATGGTTTTAAATATATAAATATTTTTTTTCATTTTTAGTTTCTGAAATAATTAAATTTGGTAATAAAAAATTAATATGCAAATCAAATACAATTTTACTCTCTGAACCTGTATAATCGCACAGATTTTTTTGTTTTTTGAGAAAGTGGGTGTGTTACCTACAGATTTCATTAAAAAACCAAAATGTTAAATGCTAAGAGCTTCAACATTTTTTATTCCTTAAACAAACTTAAAATCAAAAGAAGTAGTATATAAGTAATCAAATCTGTCCAAATTTGAGTAGGATGATCAAAATGAGACCAATGTATAATATCACATTTGGTGATGGCATGACTAACATGATGTGATTATTCTCCACAATTATAATTATGACACAAGGCAAAAAAAATTGACTTGATTATTTTTATTTTTTATTACTACTTATCTTATTTTTGATTGTGATTGAGTTTTATTTCTAACCTGCTTCAACTTGTTTGGGACTAAAGACTTAGTTGTTATTGTTGTTGTTGTATAGTAGAACACATCACGTGACTAGTCCCACTACACAACACCATCCACAAAGACAGGGGCAGACCAGAAATTTGTCAAGGAGATAAAAAAATAGTGAATTAGATCTAAATAGCTAATTGAATACTAGATAAAAATAATTCTCTAAATTCTAATTTTCAACACTCTAAATTTAAGGGGATCAAATTTATTTTCAGTAGAGGGCAAAATTTTGTGAATCTCTATATATTTTGTAAAGTCTCAAAATTCAGGAGAGTCAATTCATGCCGATTTTTTTATTAATAAAAAATTAAAAAAAAATAGAAAAGGGAAGTGTTTGAAGGGAAAATCAAAATATAGGTAAAACAGAGTCATTTATTTCCACGGACAGTACAAATATTTTTAATCCTAACTGCTTTCTCCGCTGAAAAAAAGGTTGGTCGGTTTTTGTTAGTAATTTGTCGGGTTGATTCAAATAAAATTAATATGTATTAACCTAAATTAGTAATTTGCCGAATTTTGTTAATCACGTAATTAATTAGTCAGAATATATATATAGATGAAGTATTTATAAACTTGTATTATTTATTATTGGATATATAATTATCACCTTTGAAATAGAACAATAAGTGTTATATTTGTCATGAAAACTTATGGCGGCGTACATTCTTAATTTTAACCTTAATTTCTTCATGATTTTGACGTGACAGCTCTGCTGCCTTCCTTTGAAGAATCATCGTTATTGCATGCCCTCTCCAACTCCCATCTTAATTTGTCTCTAAATATCTCGACTCAAAAGTAAGAAACTATTCTCTCTCATTTCGATCTACCTCCCTCTCCATCTCTCCTTTTTTTTTTGTTTTCCTGACAGCTAGCAGCCAGAGTAACAATTAATAACCAGGAGCACAGAAACCAAATTTCTGTAAGATTGACGACAAGGCAATAGCTCAATCCACAAACCAAGCAATATTTTAATTAATTTTAAGGTAATAATCAATTTTATTTAATCAGATTCTGCTTCATTCAATTTTATTGTTGAGAATAAATATATATATATATGGACTTTTGGGTGCTCAGAAAATAGCTTCTCCATCTATTGTTTTTATCCTCTGTTAAGTTACTGTGTACTCTGATGGCAATTTGGTGTCAATCCATAATTAATGGTACGGTTGAACAGAAATAAGGCGTCCTTTGTTGTTAACTTATTTCTTTATTAGTTCCTTTTCTTAAAGTAGTTGCTTCGATGAGCTACTGACTCGAAATAATTACATGATTTCTTTATTAGTTTTGCTTACACTCTTTTTTGATGACACCAAATTATTAATGTAATTATTCATGAACTTAGCAGCTCATCAAAGCAACTAAACCCTTAGGTCACCGTTGGATCAGTAATTTTTAAAGTAGATTAAAAAATAGTGAAAAAATTTTAAAAAAAATGTAAATTTTGGTCTCCAAACACATTTTAATATAGTGATCACATCTAACAGTTTGGATTGACATTTTGGACTTTAAAAATTAAAAAACAACTTAGTTGCATAGAACTGGACCTCAAGAACAATCGATTTTATATTAGCCAACCTCCCTCTCGATCTATATATATATATATAATTAATATTCTAAATTCCTATAAATTAATTTAGGTCTCCAACCAGCCAATTATAAAATGGGAGTTAGTGAATGTGAAGATCTCTTTCCTCTTAGTGTTGGCTATGAACCTTGGCTAATGCAGTCGCAAGGAAGAACAAAACACATGCAAGAATTTATGAATCCATATGATCACATCATCGTAAAAAGAAATATACGGCAGCTAAAAGGGAAGCTCTTCCTAGGTTGTTTTGAGGATTGGTTCCTATTGGCGGACAGATTAAGAAAAAAAGCATTTTTCGTACACCGTACCTTAGATAAAGAACTCAAAATCCGCCTTCCTTCCCTTGGTGGTGGGTTGTTGAATATGGAACGCATCGGTGGCTGCGTCATATCGTCCTCTCCAACATCCCGCAATTGTATAGTCACTATTGTAGAGAAGGGAAGACATGTCATTGCTTACTGCAGGCCAAAAATGGAGACAAGCTGGACTAAAGTACAAGTACCAGTTTATTTGCAATATGAAAATCATAGTTTCACTGGCCAGGTCGTCAGATACAAGGGAAAGTTATACATTCTCCATGGCGAGATAGTAGCTCATCGAGTTGTGGTCATAAATGAGGATTCACTGCTAATGGGTTGCTGTACATGGACAGTAGTACAGATGCCGAACAGAATTCGTGCCTGGCGTCATTTGGTGGTTTCTGGTCAAGACATGTTCTTGGTATCGATAGCCACTTCTCGATGCCGAGGCAGTCCCTCGAATTATACCATTCACCGTTTTGGGACCTCAGATCGAACTTGGGACCATGTTAATAGCATTGGTGGTTGTGTGTTCTTCTTAGGCGGAATCCAGAATACAACTCTCTCAGCTGCTCAAGCAGGAACACAACGTGATTGCATATATGTTGTGAATCAAAACTACAATGTACTTCACGGGGAGGGAGTCTATGTGATTTGTTTGCCGGATCAAACTCTCAGCCTTAGTTTGGTACTGAAGAGGACAAGAGAATTGACATTCCATAGTTTCCGTTTATGCTGGGTAATGCTGCCAAACAGGTGTGTGATCAGTATATATATATATATATGCTAAATTTCATGTTTCTAGTTGAATTTTGCACTTTCTCCGGCCTTTTTCATTCAATTTTCTTCTAATTATAAATATGAACACTCTGATGTATAAGCATAACTCTGTTATCGTATATGTTTAAGTTTTGCTAATCTATCTATTACAGATCAAGGAAAAGCAAGCGGGAGACCTTGAGCTTCTTTCATTCCAATAGCACCAATAAGGTGAGTTGGCAGCATCTTGTTCTTGTTCGTTATTTTCGTTATTTTCCTTACAGGTAGCACATTGCTGTGCCTGTATGTGAGTTAGGACTTGAGAAACTACAAAGCATTAATGCTGATATCCAAATAATTTTTTTATAATTGACTGAATTAAATTCTACTCTTCACTGACCATTTACATCCAGACAATAATAACCAGATTTATTTTACTCCAAAATATACAAGTTATAAAAACACATTCACTCACAATAAATACGAGCCATAAATTATATACTGTCCAAATTAAAATAAGGCAATAGGAATACCCTTTATTGACATTTTCTAAAGAATTTTCCAAATATATATATACAAAGCCTAACTGACTTGGGGATTTTCCAGAGAAGAACTATATATATTTGTACACGAGAGAGAGCATGCATGCACTGATGCACCTAACTAAATTTATTCTGATAATATATGAATGGTAACCCAGTTGAAAAATAAATAGATAGTTAATTGGATTCATTTTTGGATTAAAATCAACTTAATTACATACGCTGACAACTTTTTTTTTAACACTGACATTTAAAATACAAGCGTTAATTGTTGCGGTATACTCTTATTTTGCAGGGTGATCATTTAAGATATGTCCAGAAGGAAGATGAAAATAAGAAAGAAGAAAAATGTAGAATTGATATCACTAGACCTTGGGCAGATATGCCCATTGAATTGGTGCAACTACTCCTTGGACACCTCTATTTGGTCGACTGCCTTCGGCTTCCATCCATTTGCAAGTACTGGAATTCCCTCTCCATCCCCTTCCAAGATGCAAAGTTATACCCATGGCTTATGTACCCATTGAATAATGATAGTTGCATGTAGAGGCTCTTCGATCCAGTGTTTGAAAAAGATTACTATATAGAGATGAAATGGCTTGGATCGAGCAAGGATCTTACTTTTCACTATTCAAAAGATGGATGGGTTCTTGCATCGAAAGAAGACAACTCTCTTTTCTTAATAAATCCCATGACAAGAAAGATTATTAGTGTTCCACATTTCGATAATATTAATAATCGCCAAGACACTGCTATGTCATTTTCTTGTGCGCCAACCTGTTTGGATTGCGTTGTACTTGTACTGTTGTTTACCCAATTTCATGTTCTTGAAATATCAACATGGAGCCCCGGCGAAGGAGAATGGAGCAAAATGAGCTTCCACGATGAGTATGGTTGTTATGTGCCTTGTAGCCCTGTCTTCACTCGTGGAGAGTTTTACTGCTACAGAATGAGAGGTCAGCTTTTAGTTTACAATCCAAAGAAGAAGACTACGCGAAATCTTGAAATAAAAGCACCAATTGATATGCAGCTATATAGTACAAAAATAAGGGAATGCTATTTGACAGAGTCAGATCAGGGGGAATTTATCACTGTGTTCAGAAATCGTTCCAAGGATCCTATACGTGTCTTCAAATTAGACCAACGAAACATGGTTTGGAGTGAGCTAGATAGTGTAGGGGACATTACACTATTTATTGATCATAGAACATCTCTTGCAAAATCATGTCTAGAGAAAAGGTGCCGTAACCTGATATACCTCTCAGGATTTACTGATAACAGTTGCAATAGTAACGCATTATACTCCTTGGAAACTAACAAGTACCATCCAGAGATCTCTTACAAAATCAAGCAACTTATAAATTGTATCTGGATTGAGCCTAGCTTAGCAGATCATGAGTAATTGTGTAATTAACTTATCCTATTTATTTCAGATTAATTTTGAATTTTTGGACTTTCAGTTAATTGTGTAATTAATTTATCCTTAATTGGGCAGTAATGAATTATGTATGTGAACCTTTCAAGTTGGCAATGGTTTCAGACAAGATTATCACTAGCTAACCTGCACACATTCTCCCAACAATTCTGGTACCAACGATAGTGGTCTTAACATACACAGAAGCACATTAAGTACCACTTATTGGTATCCGCTATGTGCATTGATCTGGTACAAGACGAGCAATGGTCAAATGATCAGGTCTATTCCAGCAAGGAGCGAATAATTCACACCTTGGAACTTTATCAAAGAACTTTATCAAAGGAGGTTCATTGCCAGTATCAGGCTTAGGGGTGTTCAAACGGTCGGTTCAGTTTAAACTGAACTAAATTTGTCGAACCGAACCGATTAAAATCCAACCGAACCAACTGAATTAAAATGTCAAACTGAACTAAAACCTGATTAAACCGAGCTAAACTTCGGTTTGTTCGGTTGAACCGAATAGAGGAATTCAATCTCAAAAAATCAAAACTCAATACATAAGACAATTCATTCATAATTTCATAGAAATGAAAATTAAGATACCATTACACACATGGTTCAATTTTATACAAATATATTGATGAACAAAAATATCTAAAGTTCTAGATCAATATTTATTTTTTATTTTTAAGTCCAAAATAAATAAAAGAACCAAAATAATACTTGAATTATTATATAACTGGTCAGTTCGGTTTATTCGGTTTTGAGAAATTAAAACCGAATCCTTTAAACCAAAATACTTCATAAAATCAACCCAACCGAAGAGCCCTTGAATAATCTACAAATCCCAAAAATACCCCTGCTGCTTTACAAAATTCAATTTAATTCAAATAAACCTCAAATAAATTAAAGAATATTCATCAAATCCTAATAAATTCCAATAAACTTTAAAAAAAAAAATCTGAAGTATTCAACAAATCCAAAAGAATTTAAAATAAATTCTAAACAAAGCCAAAAACCCTTAATGAATCTAAATAAACTCAAATAAAACCTTAGAAATAGTAGATAAATTCAAATAAGTTCTCAAAATAAACCTCATCAATTCTAACAAAGCGAAAATAAACTCAAATAGATTCAACTGATTTCTAAATTCAAGAATGTTAAATAATCCTAGATAAATTCAAATCAATCATAGATAAATCCAAATTTTAGTAAATAAATATAAAAAAATGAATCAAATTAACATCACTTTGAACACATATCAAATCAAACATCCAACTTAAATACACAAATCAAACCAAATCAAATCAAATCAAATCTATGAGAAATTAAATCAAACTTAAACAAATTTAAACCTGAAACAAAAACTAATTGAAATCAAATTGAAATAAAATCAAAGTCAAATTAAACTTGAATAAACTCACACTCAAACCAAATTGTAAATAAAACAAACTTAAAATCAAACTTTTATTTTGTTTGATTTGGATATGGTAAAATTTAGGAAAATAGAAAATAAAACTGTAAAAGCAAAAACAGCAAGTAATGGTAAAAAATATTGATTATTTTTTTTTTATTGTGATAGCATAACATGCATGTGCATGTGGGGAAAAAGAAATTTCAACCTCTAATAATTGTTTTTCTCATGTATTTATGCACAAATTAATGTGAATCTCATTTATATATTTTGATCATTTTTCCATTGGCCGAAAAAACACATTATAATTTCTTAAAATATAAACTCACTCCACCTAAATTCTCACAAATTTCAATAAACAATGAGTCATCCTAGCTAACATGTCCCCTTGTATTTTTTTTGAAACCCAAGCAGAAACTGCCTTATATAATTGCATAGAGTAAAGCTAATATACACTTAAGTGTATTGTATACTTAACTTTATGACCGTCAGATTTTTTTAAAAGTCGTGTAGATTCTTTAAAAATCATGATAGTACGACTTTTAAAGAAATTTGATGACTCGAAAGTTAAGTATACGATACACTTGGTACACTTAAGTGTATATTAGCTTTACTCAATTACATAAATATAAAGGTATAATTACATCAAACTATTTTCAACCTTAATTCCTGCACAACTAATTAAAATCCCTAACTCCGCGCCTTTCTTGATGCATGCATGTAACAGTACCATATAAACAAAATACAGAGAAAGAAAGAAAGAAAACAAGACAAACGCAAGCTATTCCTTTCGTGTTAGCTAGCCTCCTTCCTGAATCCGAACTGTCGCAGATATAGGTGATAGTATCAATTGACACTTTCATTAACGAATATGCCACATGTTCAGGAAAATTTAATTTGATTGTTACAAGCATTTATTCATTTATAGATATAATTAATGCTATCTCTTTAAAAATAAGGAACAGTTAAGAGGAAGAAATATTCTTCTTTAAAATAGATAAACTAAAGTATTATTCAATTTACAAAAATAAAACTGAACCGACCGAACTAAAATTCCAAACCGAATTAAAACTAAACCAAACAAACTGAAATAAATTTCAGTTTGTCCGGCTAAACTGAAATTCAAACCAACCATTTAAACCGAACTGTCTTGGTTCGGATTAAAACTAAATAAACCGAAGAACAAAATATAGATCATGAAGAAGTAAAATCTGATTAGATGTCTTGCACGAACATTGATGAAACTCAAATCCAGCGTGATTCGACAAATTTTCAAATCAGGCCCTTGGAGTTTGAAGTATTGAAGCGCTATCTCTGAAAAAGTGCATAGGAGACCCTAGCGGTTTTCTGAAGCTCTCAAAACAGTCCCTAGAGGATTCAAATTAATCAACAAATCCCCAAAAAGTTCAAATCCATCCTTTGATTTTTCCTTTTCGCACTGCACCACAGCAACAAAAAATTTCTTAAGCCTCCCTTATTTCACACCTGGTTGCTCTTGCTCACATGCCATTTGGGAAGGGAAACTGGGGGTGAAGAAATCCAGTCTTTCTCATGCATGCGCTGTCGATAAATGAAAGAAATAATCACATGTTATTGGCCCGAAAAGGCCCAAAGCCCATTATCAATAGAAGCAGAAATTTATCCGTTTGTTTCTTCGTCTCCAACAACGGTACAAGCACAGGCACAGCACAGCAGCCACTCAATTTACATTTTCAAGCTCAGCTCAGTGACCATGGCTATTTCTATGAATCTGTTTGTGGGGAGAATTCATATTCATTGCCTTAATCAGATTCGGACCACAGCACTCGCCCCCAAATCCAAATCCAAATCCAAATCCAAATCCCTTTCAAGCGTTCGCTGTACAATACCTCGTCCAATCCTTCGGTCTTTCCTCTGGAAAGGCACTCAAAGCATCCAAGCATATCCACCACCTCAAATCCTTTGATAAACCCGATGTGGTGCTCCGGTTCCTGAGAGAGATTGGGGTAAGCGAATCGGACATAAAGATGGCCGTGTCCCGGGAAGCTAGCATCCTTTGCTCTCATGTGGAGAAGAACTGGAGACCAAACATTACCAAGCTACAAGAAAGCTTCTCGATTGAAGACATCTCAGGTATCATTGCCAGCAACCCTTATATTTTTCGGCGCAATTTTGTGCAAAAGATTGACTTCTTCATGGGGATCCTTGGATCGGTAGAGAATCTTTCTGTGATATTGAAATTCCCTTGGTTTTCATCACTTTTCAGTAGCAACTTGGAAAACGTGCTCATGCCGAACTTATCTTTCCTTCGGGACCAATGTGATTTATCTCCTCATCAAATTACCCGGCTAATGAAGTCAGCACCTAGATTGATTTCATCTAGGCCTGATGTTTTCAAAATGCAAGTTGAGAGGGTTGAGAAATTAGGCATTCCTCATTCATCTGGAAATTTTCTCCATGGATTAGAAACGGTCATCTATCAGAAGCAATGCACCATAGATGCAAAACTAGATAACTTGACAAGTATGGGGCTTTTACCGGAGGAGGCAGCACTTCTAATTAGTAAAGCCCCTACTGTGTTGGCATTACCAGAGAAGCTGGTAGGCATCAAAATGGAGTATCTGATAAAGGAAGCCGGTTGTGATAAGATTGATGTGCTGCGAAATCCAAGTTTGCTCTCATACAACTTGGAGAACAGGTTGATTCCCCGGAACATTGTTAGAAAGCTTCTCATGTCGAAAGGACTTGCTGTGGCAAATAATAAATTTGTTACTTTCATAAAGCCAAGTGAGGAGGAGTTTGTGAAGAAATATGTTATGCCATATGAAATTGCTATTCCTGGTCTCTACCGAGCTTATGCTGATGCTTCTACTGGGAAAATTGGGGGTACCGTTGAATTGTTTTAAGAGTATCTCAAGTTGACTTCTGTGCATGCTTAGATGCTGCATTTTACACTTCTTTTATTTTGTTTGGGTAAGTGTCACTTTGTAATTAATGATATAATGGATATTAACCATTAATATATTTTTTATTGATTGATGTCGCTGATATTTATTAATTGGCAGGCTGTTTGTACGTAACATATCAAAGGTGCTGACTGGTTAATTATAATTTGAACTTTATAAACGGGAAAATTGATTCAATGTGCGCTATGCGTAGTACCATAACCTCACTCCATAGTCCATATATATTCAATATTAATGTCAAAATAATTTGCACTAATTTATTGAGATATTTATAAAATTTGTTGTATCATTCTTCATTCGGATGCAATCATGAAAACCATGCATGGGTCACGTATGCAATTATATATCTTTTCATTTGTTTTCTGAGTTAATTAGTGTTGCTAATGTCAGTTTGTGTGTTAATTAAAGTGGGAATATTACACAAATTTCTTACTCGGATGCCAGTTCTCAATATTCATTGAATCTTCAATTTTGTAAAGGATTGCTGCTTGTTGCCATACCATACTTACAAAGGAAATCAGATTTCCTGCTGATTAGTGTCATGCTGCCTACCATATTTCCTTTTTAAAATCTCCACTGATTTGATCATTCCTTAAACCTAGTGTTGACCATAACCACTCTCAAAATTCTTTATCGGCGCCACGTGTTCCATTGCCCTTCTATAGCTGGTAAGCTTTGGCTACAGAGATTTCGCTTATGTGAATATCAAAGTATCCTTCAGCCAGTGCTGGAACCGGTTTGATTGCATCATTAACTGATATGCTCAGAGCTGTTGAGAAACCAAAATATCGCTGCAGCTGCTTGAAATCCCAATTATGGATACTTTGGTCAATTAGGGTTATCACCCTTGAATCCCTTTCTATCTTGTTGCTGGCTCTGAATTGGTTCTTATTTGGAGATATTACTCCCTGAACCAATCCTCCAGATTAGGTGATCTTTCAAAATTGGCTTCAAATCACCAATTGTCACCAAAGTTTTGACCAGAGTACCTCCTCATCATATCCCAAAAGCACCCCCTGGGATAATATTTCGCCTCCATCATTGCTACCCACAGACTGTTCTCACCTGATGCAATCTTCCACACATTCTCAGGCCCAAAACCCCCATCCCCTTCAGATCGGACGGCAAAATACCCAATTAACAAATAAAGTCAATAACTCAATTAATAAATAAAGGCAATAACTCAATTAATAAATAAAGGCAATAACTCAATTAATAAGTAAGGCAAAATACCCAACAATTTGACATTCATAAAAGCACAACATGAATGAGAAAAGAAGACGATAAAGTTTCAAATGAAGATAAAAAATTTAAGCAATTAATCTGAAGAAAATTAATAGTTGATAGCCATCTTACTAATCTTTACAAAGTGACACTTACTTAAAAATAATATAAAAAGTAATAAACACTCTAACCTGTGAAATTTAAAATGCAGCATACAAGCGTGCATGAAAGTCAACTTGTGATACTCTTAAACTATTCAACATAACCAATTTTCCCAGTAGAAGCATCAGCATAAGCTCGGTGGAGACCAGGAATAGCAATTTCATATGGCATAACATATTTCTTCACAAACTCCTCCTCACTTGGCTTTATGAAAGTAGCAATTTTATGATTTGCCACAGGAAGTCCTTTTGACATGAGAAGATTTCTAACAATGTTCCGGGGAATCAGCCTGTTCTCCAAGCTGTATGTGAGCAAAGATGGATTTTGCATCACATAAATCTTAGCACAACCGGCTTCCTTTATCAGATACTCCATTTTGCTGCCTACCAGCTTCTTTGGTAATGCCGACACAGTAGGGGCTTTACTAATCATAAGTGCTACCTCCTCCGGTGAAAGCCCCATACTTGTCAAGTTATCTAGTTTTGCATCTATGGTACATTGCTTCTGATAGCTGACCGTTAATAATGCATTGATAAAATTTCTTGATGATCGAGGAATGCCTAATTTCTCAGCCCTCTCAACTTGAATTTTGAAAACATCAGGCCTAGATGTGACCAATCTAGAAACTGCACTCTTCACTAGCCGGGTAATTTGACAAGGAGATAAACCACATTGCTCCCGAAGGAAAAATATGTTTGGCATTAGCACTTTCTCCAAGTTGCTACAAAAAAGTGATGAATTCCTACGGGCTTTCAATATCACAGAAAGATTCTCTACCGATCCAAGGACCTTAATAAAGAAGTCAATCTTTGACACAAAATTGACCTGAAAAATATAAGGGTTGCTGGCAAGGACACCTGAAATGTCTTTGATGGATAAGCCGAGGTCTTGTAGCTTGGCAATGTTTGGTCTCAAGTTCTTCTCCACTTGGGAGCATAGGATGCGAGGTTCCCTGGACACGGCGGTCTTTATGTCCAACTCGCTTATGCCAATTTTTCTAAGGAACTGGAGCACCACGTCGGGTTTATCGGAGGACTTGAGGTGCTGGATTTTCTTGGAAGCTGTGTGTGCCTTTTCGGAGGAAAGACCGCAAGATTGGATGAGGTATTGTACAGCGAACGCTTGAGGGGGATTTGGATTTGGGGGCGAGGCTTGAGAAGAGGAGGCGAGTGGTGTGCATGTGGTTCGAATCTGATTGAGGGGAAGATATGGACGGAGGCAATGAATCTGAAATTGATTATGAATTCTCCTCCGAAACAGATTCATAGACATTGTCAGTTGTCACTGAGCCTGAGCTGAGCTTGTAAATTGAAAGGCGGCTGTGCTTTGCTGCTCTTGAGACGAAGAAATGCTTCTGCGCCGAATGAGAGGCCTTCACCAAATTCCTGGTAGTTACCTGTTTACCCTTTGTCTTATAATGGGCTTTGGGCCTTTTCAGGCCTATAACATGTGTTTATGTTAGAAAATAATGAGATCATGTGAAAAATAATTAATTTACTCTTTTTTCTAAAAATAATTAATTTATAAAATATTTTAAAATTTGTTTAGTTTTCTACTTGTTTGAATTTGTATAATGCAAAATAAATTAACAAGTAACAACCATCATATAATTCTTTTGGACCCCACCTATCAGCGTCAGCTTCTATTTTTGTCTCCTGTACGGCTGTACCCTTTTTTGAAAGGAAAAAAAAATCAACAGAAGTGGAACGAATCAATCAATGACCCAATCTCTCTACTGGATTTTGTCAAAAAAATTGAACCGAAAACGACTTAAACCGTATGATCTTATTTAAGATTCATGTAGACAAGTGTAGAATGAATCTGATCCATTCGCACGAACTTTGACGTGAATCAAACAATTTCGACCCTGCTTTGGATAAAACCTTGTCCAAATCCCTTCTGACAAAATCTTCACCACCCATCTCGCAATCCAATCCAATCCCTGTTGACAATTTTATCTCTAAATAAAAAATAAATAAATCACTTGAGCACTGGGTTTTCATTAACTTGTTTCATTCTCTGATTAATTTCTGATTAGAGATAAACGAAAGGAATGGTGGGTTGAGTGCTTTTATTTTCTAATAAATAAGTAGGGGTGTTCATTGGGTCCCGGTTTAGTCGATTTTGAATCGAACCGAATTACTTTGAACCAAACGGTTTGGTTTTTTTTCGGTTTAATTGTTTGATTCAGTTTACTTTTTAAAACATAATTATAACACCGGTTTAGTCAATTTTGAGCCGAACCGAATTATTTTGAACCAAACAGTTTGGTTTTTTTCGGTTTAATTGTTCGATTCAGTTTATTTTTTAAAACTGAATTATAACTTTAGTTCTGTTCAATTTAAAAATGTAACACAAGCAACTCAACAGAACAAACGCTATTTTATATTTTTCCTTTTACCTCAATTTACAAACACGTACTATTGTAATAATACTTCCTTCACATGCAGGGTTTATCTGAGACGGCACGTGTAATTTTCCTAAGCTGCCCTCCAGTTCAGTGAGAAAATGCTTGTCGAACCAGCAAGGTAATTTATCAAACTAACGAACCAGGAAACAATGTGTACAGATTTTAATGTGATGCACACAGATCAAAATTGATTTGAGATTCGTGCTAACTAAATTAGCACAAATATTGAAGCGAACACGCAATAATCTTATTGCGGTCTTCAGATTCAAATTTGAGTTCGATACAGCGTTTTATACTTTTAATGAAGAATAAAGTAGATATTTTATAAATTTAGAATGAGTTTTAATATAAAAGACAATAAAATAAGTAAATATGTGACTTTTTGTAATTTAGAGGAAGGAATTCATAATTTTAAAATTTAGAGAAAAAAATACGTAATTTTGAAATTTTTGAGGGACCCTTTTATTTTGGAGCAATTTCATGCATACCCAAAAATTTAAAAATCACGTATATTCTCTTATAAAATTCATAAGATTGTATTTATCCTTTTAAATTCAAACAACTCACAAATTTATTATATTGATTGTGTTTTCAATTAAATTTCATTTCAAATTTCTGAATTGAAGTTCCTATTTTATCCTTTTTCTTCTAAAAATAATTAATTTATAAAATATTAAAAAAATGTTTAGTCGTCTTCTTGTTTGAATTTGTATAATGCAAAATAAATTAACAACCATCATATAATTCTTTCGGACCCCACCTATCAGTCAATCACCCAATCCAATCCAATCCAATCTTATTTAAACCATCATATAATTCTCCCTACTGGATTTTGTCAAAAAAATATGAGCGAAAACGATTTAAACCATACAATCTTATTTAAGATTATCCAAACAAGTGTAGAACAAATCTGAACCGTTCGTACAAACTTTGACGTGGATCAAAAGCTTTAAAACTACTTTGGGTAAAACTTTGTAAATCCCTTCTGATAAAATCTTCACCATGCACCATCTCCCAATCCAATCCAATCCAATCCCCGTTGACAATTTTATCCCTAAAATAAAAATAAATAAATCACTGAAGCACTGAACTTTTATTAACTTGTGTAATTCTCTGATTAATTTCTGATTAATTTCTGATTAGAGATAAGCGAAAGGAATGGTGGGATCCAAGCAGCCAGTGATATATAGTGCTGTTTGGTTCGTCAAACCTTGTTTGGCATTAAACTAATGCTTGTTGAGTGCTTTTATATTTTTCCTTTTCCTCAATTTACAAACACTATTGTACTAATACAGCTGCTTCCTTCACATGCAGGATCTATCTGAGACGACACGTGTAATTTTCCTAATTAAGCTGCCCTCCAGTCAGTGAGAAAAAGCTTGTCGAACCAGCAAGGTAATTTATCAAACTATCAAACTAACCTAGTATATACTTTCACACTTTCAGTTTATTTCATATATCATCATAATTGAGCAATACAGACCCAAGCTTCAAAGTTATCGACTTATTTAGTGCAATACAAAGCCCCGAGACTGAGCCGATACATGCTTTATGCAAGTTCACATAAAATTCGCAATAGTGTGTAAAATGAAACAGCTTGGTTTGTTTGTGTGTTGGTGATACTAAAAAAATAACTGATGTAGAGACGGAATACACTTTAAGTATCCATAAATCTTAATGAATCAGAGTTTGCAATGGAAATGTTGCTCTGTGGCAATGTATGAGCAGATATTCTATGAAAAATGTGCCAGGATACAGTTTTGACCTTGTATTTTGTGCTGATAATAAACGAACAACTAATACATGTAGTTCAAAATACAAATTTCATATACTTTAGCAACCACATGATCTCTGTTAAAATAGAAAGTTCAAATAATTTCTTAATTAAAAAGTTAGGCGCTTAAAATGAAAGAAAAAGCATAAAACCTCAGCATTACCAGATGAGGATATGAATTCAGTCATCCTCAATTCCATCTATTCATATTAAAAATACTAAAAAGGGGAAATTTTAACACAATTTTGTCAGAGCATGTGAAGAAATACCTTCAGATTTTTCATATTAATACTATCATGCCAGAATTCACAACGAGAAGGTACATTCAACCTCAGAACTAATCTCAAAGAAACCTAATACCACAAATACCCTTCTTAGCTTAACTAGCAAACCAGCCTCCTTCGGACTTGTACCAGTCTCCGTTTCTCACTGAGGAAACATCATTGCCCACTTGTTGGTACCAGTGACTGGTACCAGTCTTCCTTTGGCCAGGTTGGACCTGTTCTTCACACCAAGCTTGATACCAGAAAAGTTGATACAAACTCAGCTACCATGTCTGGCGACAAATTCCCAGGGTGGCCACTTTATCCTACTTGGGAGCTGCTGAAGGCTATACCACTTGTTTTGGAGGCCATTTTCACGGCTTGTGACTATGGTGAGCTCACTGCTCTTTCTCTCTAATGTAAATATCAAGCCAAAGAAGAAATGAAAAAAAAAGAAATAGATATTTTTTTTACTTTGTTTGGGATAGATTGATAAAGCAAATTCACAAAGTGGTAATTTCCTGGATTAAGAGATCTAGTGGAGTTATCTTTCCAGCTTCTATAGGAGGTATTATACATTACTTGGAGGCAGAGATTTCTCGTGGCACATGGAAGAGCATCTCAATGAATGTCATCTACTAGCCAAGTCCTGCAGGAGCACTCAACACTTTTGGTCTGTATTGAGAACTGACATCTGAGTAAAAAAATTGTTAAATCTTACCACACAAAATGACATTAGTGAAACTAATTAACTCAGAAAACAAATGAAAAGATATATAATTGCATATGTGACCCATGGTTTTCATGATTGCATCCGAATAGAGAATGACACGACAAGTTTCATAAATATTTCAATAAATTAGTGCAAATTATTTTGATACTAAGATTGAGTATGGACTATGGAGTGAGGACATGGTATTATGGATTAATTATTCCATAGCACACATTCATCCGTACTTTGGATCAATTGTTCCGTTTATAATTAAAGTTCAAATTATATATAACCAGTCAGCATCTGGATAGGTTACAAACAACCAGCCAATTAAGAAATATCAATGACATCAATCAATCTAAAAAAATTAATGGTTGATATCAGTGTTCTAAATAGTTAGTTATAGTGTAGCTATAGTGGTTTTGGACCTAAAAAACTAAGCTACGGGTAAAACTGTGTTAATCGAGTTACGGCCGCTATAGCGTGTAGCACGTAGCACGTAGCAGCAATAGCGGTCTGCTATGTTAGATGGCTTATAATTTTGCAATTTTAATAGGCCTCAGATGGACCTTTTTTACTTTATCAAGCTATATCAATATAATGAAATATTTTTTTTGAAAACCCGATAGAAACTATTAGGATAATATAATGAAACATGTACAGGCTATTCCGCTATATCAATTAAATTTTGTATCATGCATTAACATATGGTAGTGGTATATTTCTTGATGAGACATGTTTACTACTAGTAGAAATATAAAATATAATTTTTGAAATAAAAAAAATATTATTTATGATAGCTTTCGATATAGCTACGCTATTCGCTAAAACTTTTTTTTTGTCTCCCTGCTATGCCCCTATAAACGCTATTTAGAACCTTGGTTGATATTCATTTTACTAATTGTTACAAAGCGACACTTACCCAAATAGACAAAAAATTAAGGTAATAGAAAAATCTAACCCAGTGAAATCTAAAATGCAGCATCTAAGCCTGCACGAAAGTCAACTTGAGGTACTATTAAAACTATTCAACACCCCCAATTTTCCAGTAGAAGCATCAGCATAAGCTCGGTGGAGACCAGGAATAGCATGTTCATATGGCAGAACATATTTCCTCACAAACTCCTTGACACTTGCAGTTGCGAAAGTAACAAATTTTAAATTTGCCACAGGAAGTCCTTTTGACATGAGAAGCTTTCTA
Organism: Carex pumila; assembly: GCA_033356055.1. Lineage (NCBI taxonomy): Eukaryota > Viridiplantae > Streptophyta > Magnoliopsida > Poales > Cyperaceae > Carex > Carex pumila. The sequence continues at coordinate 198,051 of JARJHM010000501.1, read as the reverse complement.
ACAATGTTCCGGGGAATCAACCTGTTCTCCAAGCTGTATGTGAGCAAAAATGGATTTTGCAGCACATAAATCTTATCACAACCGGCTTCCTTTATCAGATACTCCATTTTGCTGCCTACCAGCTTCTCTGGTAACGCCAACACACTAGGGGCTTTACTAATCATAAATGCTAACTCCTCCGGTGAAAGCCCCATACTTGTCAAGTTATCTAGTTTTGCATCTATGGTGCATTGCTTCTGATAGCTGACTGCTACTAATGCATTGATAAAATTTCCAGATGAACGACAAATGCCTAATTTCTCAACCCTCTCAACTTCCATTTTGAAAACATCAGGCCTAGATGAGATCAATCTAGGTACTGACTTCATTAGCCGGGTAATTTGACGAGGAGATAAACCACATTGGTCCCGAAGAAAAGATAAGTTGGGCATGAGCACCTTTTCCAAGCTACTACTAAAAAGTGATGAACTCATCCTAGGGGATTTGAATATCACAGAAAGATTCTCTACCGATCCAAGGACCCCCATGTAGAAGTCAATCTTTTGCACAAAATTGCCCACAAAAATATAAGGGGTGCTGGCAATGATACCTGAGATGTCTTCGATTGAGAAGCTGAGTTCTTGTAGCTTGATAATGTTTGGTCTCCAGTTCTTCTCCACATGAGAGCAAAGGATGCGAGAATCTCGGGACACAGCCGTCTTTATGTCCAACTCGCTTATGCCATTTTCTCTCAGGAACTGGAGCACCGCATCAGGGTTATGCCATTTTCTCTCAGGAACTGGAGCACCGCATCAGGGTTATCAGGGGACTTGAGGTGGTGGATGAACTTGGATGCTTTGAGTGCCTTTTCGGAGGAAAGACCGCAGGATTGGACTAGGTATTGTACAGAAAATGCTTGAGGAGGATTTGGGGCTGAATTCTCCCCACAAACAGATTCATAGACATTGTCAAAGGCACTGAGCTGAGGCGGCTGTGCTGCTGTTGGTGACGAAGAACCAGCGGATAAAATTTCTCAGGCCCTCGATAAAATTCACATTTAATTAATTTCTTGGATGATAATAATTTTGGTTCCAACTTCCAAATAAAAGGCCGTAACCAATTTCATGGTAGTGAAAATTATATGCACTACCTTGTGATTATATGTACTTATTTAGATAATGGGCTTTTTCAGGCCTCTAACATGTGATTATATGTACAAAGTATATCTTCAACGTGTGTGCATCAGAGGAAAGGAAAAAAGCTTCTTTTAATGGAGCAAAATACCAAGGCTAAAATTGACGGCTGGATAGAACGATTATATATAAGGTACAATTCATAATTAAATAGAATAAGTCAAATTATCTGCAGAGTATATAGAAAGTGAGACGAGTCTGTTTAGTGATACATTTTCTCAAGTATTGACATCTATGACCTTGTATGTATAATAATCATGGTAAACACACAACATTAGTAACAATCTTTATATAAAAGTATACTTGCAAACTAAATTTTATATTTTTTACAATATTTACACTATTTTTAGATAAGTAGAACACTTAATTTTAGCTTTCTAGACAATCCAAAAACAATAATTTTCTATCCATCTAAAAAATAGTAACTTTTTTTTTTCCTAAAAATATAAATTCAATTTGCAAATACATATTCATATCGAGATCATGTTAAACGGTTTAGATCAACCATTATGACTTTGAAAACAAAAATATTGATCCACCGTACAATCCAATCTTCGCTATGCATAGTACCATAACTTCACTCAATCTTCGCTATTAGTAGAAAACTTCTGAGAACTAGAAATCCAAATCAAAGCTTATTAAATGCAACTTTTACCTATTAAACCCTACTTTTTTCATTAGTGAGATGTTATGGGTTGTGTTCTGTTTAACAGTTGAAACAAAACAAAATTTCACAGTATGTATCATGTATGTTACATCTGGATGTATTGTAGATTTGTGGGTAAATTTACTAATCTCATTTTCTTTTATATTTTTCTTGTTACTTGTTATGATTTGTATTCAGGTGACCAAGAATTGAAATTTGAGGTTCCTTTTTTCCTGAAACCACATATGAATGTAACCATGGTGCTTGGTTCAGTACAGGTGAAAAGACAAAAACAGGCTAATCAAAGAGAACAAAATTTTGGATTGTGATACACATAATTGTACCAGATTACCAGCCAACACATACATGGTTACTGAAATCTTCAATATAAATTCAATAATAGCAATTATGTTGAAACATACATCCTCATCTTTGTGATAACACCATAAGTTCTAGCAGTGATAACAATTCCAAATGGGTAATTAGGAAGCTTAATTTTTTTATTTAACTTAGACCTATATATCAGTGAAAGGGCATACCATTTAGGACCTGACACAACATGACAGTGAATTAACACAATCGGGACTCATTGAAATCCGGTTAAAATTTGGTCTCAAATATTAATCGATCAATTGTACTGTAAACAATAAGCAGTGGCTTTATAGATTCATTCCAAAAGCAAATCATTTTAAAAATTGTACTGGGAACCAGCATTGCTAACAAACAACAAAGTCAAAATTGCATTTTGAAAAAAGATTCATTACAATGAGGAACAAGCAAGTCATTTTAGCATATCACAATTAAGTGCTCCCTTGAATGGAGAAAAAAAAAACTGAAAGGGAACAAGCAAATCAATTTGAGATATTCTTAAACCATTCCTTAGCTGAAGTTTTACCAGAAACAGCATCAGTGTACGCTCGATGCAGCCCAGGTATGGTGTGTTCATATGAAAGAACAAACTTCTCGAGAAAATTCTTCTCAGTTTGTCTTGCAAGAAAAAGAAAACCTCTTTTTGCCACTGGCAATCCTTTCGACTTCAGAAGCTTCAGGACAAGGCTGTGAGGTATCAGCCTCTTCTCCAAGCTCAATGAAAGCACAGATGGATTTCGGACCACATGCAACTTATCACAACCTGCATCCTTTATTATAAACCGTATTTTAGAACGTATCATTTCCTCTGTTATAGTCAGTACCATAGGGCTTTTACTGACAAGAGTGGTCACCTTGTCTTGTGAGAACCCAAGACTTTTCAAGTTAGTTAGCCTTGCATCTATGATGCGCTGGTTCAGACCAACAACTAATAATGCATACACAAACATTTGTGATGAACGAGAAACGCCTAACTCCTCAGCTCTCTTAGCTCTCATGTTCAAAACCTCAGTACTGGACATGATAAATCTAGGTTGACACTTAATCAGCTGGGCAATTTGACAAACAGATAAGCCACATTGCTCTTCAAGGAATGACAAATTGGGCAGAATGGTCTTTTCCAAGTTGCTTTGAAGGAGAGCTGCGCTCCTTTTGAGGACCAGAGTCAGATTCTCTACCGAGCCTAGAATCCGTTTCCAAAAGTCAACTTTTGACACAAAATTCGACTGAAACGCCTTAGGCTGTGGGAAATGATACATGAGATATCTTCGATGGAGATGCCGACCTCTTGTAGCTTCGCCACATTGGGTCTCCAGTTCTTCTCCACACTAGAGCAAAGAATGAGAGGGTTCCGCGAAATGGACATTGTGATGTCGGATTCACTGATTCCTGTTTGTCTCAGGAAATGGAGCACACTATCGGGCTTATCAGGTGATTTTAGGTGTTGGATCTTCTTGGAAGCCTGGATCGCCTTGTCTGAAGGGAGACCGCATGATTGGATGAGGTAGTCAATGGAAAAGTGAGGGTTAGCGAGTGGCGCTGAAGTGGTGGTGGTGAATTGACGGAGGTGGATTCTCCTCAGAAACAGTCTCAGAGTCATTGCCTCACTCAGCTGGTAGCTGGTTAATTAGTTGTTAGAGAAGTAGGTAGGGTTTTGACCAAATTTGACCTCGATCGGCTGTGGAGATGAGTAAAACCCTAATTAAATTCTCGAAATTAGAGATGAGATCCTCATCCTGATCTGTTGTAGGGCTTCATCGGAAGAAAGACAACACGATTGGATGAGGTAGTTTACTACTGCGAAGTGAGAATTTGGTGGTAGGTCAAGAGGAGGAGGCGGCGGCGAAGAGGAAAGGGTTTTGACCAATTTTGACCTTGTTCGGCTGCGTTAACAGAGCAGTTTTCACTTCGTGCATATTATTCTCACTGTTGTTAACTAATAAGCAGAGTAGAAGTAGGTGTTCTTAAGTTCACCGAATTTCTTAGTGAACTCAAATCTAAAACTCATTAAATCGATCTCAAATGATAAATTTAAACTGTTAAAATCCGTTTATTTTATGAGTGATGCGTTTACATGTAAAAAAAAAAAAAAAAATTACATAGAGTCAAGTAGTAAAAAAATATTCAAAAAATGAAAGTATTAAAATTAATTTATTAACACTTTAATTTTAACCACTTGACTTTATAGTAAGCTAATTTGAATGTTAAAATTTTCATACGTAGACGCATTACTCATAAGATAAACGGATTTCAACTGTTTGAATTTGTCACTTAAAATTAATTCGATAGGTTTTAGACTTGAGTTCACCAAGAAAGTTGGCGAACTTAAGAACACCCTAGTTCTACTCCTAATAAGCAAATATACTTTTGCGTGTTTACCCCTAAAAATTCCATAAATATCTTTCTCAATTGATTTTCTACTCTCGATGTTTTTTTTTTTCTTCTACAAAATGTGGAAAGGCGGAAATAGAAGGGGACACTGATGGGTGGGGTCCGAAAGAATTATGTCATGGTTATTAAATCTTGCATTATACAAAGAAATAGAAGACTAATCATTTTTTAAATATACTATAACTTTTTTATTTTTTTAAAAAAGGGTAAAATAAAAACTTCATAAATTTAAAATTAGTTTTAACTGAAAAGACAATTAATTGATTAAATTGTGTTTTTGACATTTGGAATGATAAATACGATGTGATATTATGGATTTTAGAACAGAAAATGCGTAATATCAAAATTCATCGGACAAAAAAAGAACATAGGGAGAGCGATTCCAAACGAGTAAAAGTGTGATTTGAAAAAAGAAAAGAAAAAAAGAGGTGGTTCAGGCAAAGGCAGAGACAGGAAGGGAGGCGCAATTCGGTAGGCAGATTTAGGGGTGATTAATGAGCGAGCATGAGCGAGTTAGGGTATGCTCATGCTCGCTCATTAAGTAAATGAGTGAGTTTAAATAAGCGGATAAATGAGCGAGTTGTAAATGAGCGAGCTTTTAATGCGCGAGTTATGAGCAGTTTACGAGTTATGACTTATGACTCATAACAAAATTATATAGTGTGCCCACACATAACAAAATTTGTTAAAAGTCATCATAACAAAATCCAACAAACTGTCATAATTCATTTAAATGAGCGAGTTGCTATGACTATTATTTGTTTTGGGCTTTAAGCGGAGGTTTTGGTTCTGCCAATTTAAAAAAAAAAATGAATATGAAACTATGAATATTAGTATATTACACAATATTAAATGTTACATTGTGCTCACTATATTATACAAGATTAAATATAAAATTATGCTCCCTATCTATCAATCTTAATGAGGCAAAGTTGATGTTACACATAATTACATAGGATTAAATATGGCAGGGATTAGATGTGACAAATTCTTAATGAGCGAGTTATGAGCGAGTTGGGTCATGCTCATGCTCGCTCATTAAATAAATGAGCGAGTTTAAATGAGCGGATAAATGAGCGAGTTTAGGCGAGCTTTTAATGAGCGAGTTATGAGCGGCTCACGAGTTACGAGCGATTTACTCACCCCTAGGCAGATCCATGCAATTTGATATGCAACTTAGGCAGAGGCAGAAAGAGAACTATGAAGATGATTAGAACCCAAACTTGTTTACAAAAAATAGAATCCAACCCCAATTTTCACATGAAATGCAAATTAGCATTAGGTGTAAAATCCAAACCTCATTTCTGCTCACTCTTGATTCGAAACCTGGCTACGCCAATGCTAGTACAATATTAGTTGCATAAATTCTTGCTTAATTGCACATTGAAACTGAGAAACTTGTTTGGGATTAAACTAATGCTTTCTGAGTGTATTTTTATTTATGATGCATAAGCAACTCTGCAAAATAAACACCATAAAACCTTAATGAATCAGAGTTTGTAATGGAAATAATGCTCTATTCAAAATGTATAAGCACATCTTTTATAGAACGTGTGTGAAAGATCTTTTACTTTTGATCTTGTATTATGTGTTGATAATAAACCAATAACTAATGTATGTAGTTATAAAAACAAATTTCATATACTTGTACCAACAAATGCAACACCATGATGTCTTATAAAATAGAAAGTTTAAAATAACTTAGTTTAAATATTAGGAGCTTAAAATGAATAAAAACCATAAAAACTTAACAATAACAGAATGTCACGATATGAATTTAGAGCATGTGGAAAAATGCATTCAGATTTCATATTAAAAACTATCCTGCCAAAATTCACAAGGAGGAGGTACATTCATCCTCATAACTGATCCAAAGAATTTAATACCCAAAATACCCTTCTTAGAACAACTAGCTAATCAGTCCTCTTGGCACTCGTACCAGTCTTGGTTTCTCACTTAGGAAACATCATTGCCTACTTGCTGGTACCAGTGGTTGATACCAGTCTTCCTTTAGCTAGGTTGGATCTGTTCTTCAAACCAAACTCGATACCAGTAAAGTGTTTAAAGATGCATTTTCACAGAAAAATAAAATGTAGATATTATAACCTAATCTTAACGAAACCTAATACCCAAAATACCCTTCTTAGAACAACTAGCAAGCCAGTCTTCTTGGCACTCTTACCAGTCTCGGTTTCTCACCGAGGAAACATCATTGCCTACTTGCTGGTACCAGTGGTTGATACCAGTATCCCTTTACCCGGGTTTGGGCCTGTTCTTCAAAGCAAGCTCGATCCCAGAAAAATTTTAAGATGCATTTTCAAAGAAAAACAAATGTAGATATTGAAACCTAATCTCAACTCTCAAAGAAACCTAATACCAAAAATAGCCTTCGTAGCACAACTAGCAAACCAGTCCCCCTTGGGAATCGTACCAGTCTAGGTTTCTCACTGAGGAAACATCAGTTGCCTACTTGCTGGTACCAATGACTGATGCTAGTCTCTCTTTAGCCAGGTTGGACCTGTTCTTCAAACCAAGTTCAATACTAGAAATGTTTAAAGATGCATTTTCACAGAAACACAAATGTAGAGCTAAAAAAAATAAAAACAGTGTTTGGTGATTCAAATCAAGAAGATTATCCACAATTCATAATGGCTTTTAAATATTAAAAAATATTACAGAAATGCTGCTATCATGTGCGAATAAACATAACAATCCGTTGGCAAGAACTAGATAGAAAGTTAGAAACCTATATATATTCTTTTACAAGAAACTTGACACTATTTATTTGTATGCATGCTCTCTTCTATTGTCGTACAGTACCAATTTTAGCACCCCTAGTGACAGTAAATACGTTCAATTAGTTGTATGCTATGCACCCCTGGTGACATTATTTGGATTTATTAATAATGAATGCTTTTGTGGGATGATGGTTTATTAACATGTTCTCAAGGATTCTAAGGACCTGCTTGAATCAAATTTGCATAAGAATGTGAATTTTCATTCCAGACAACTCATAAGTTGACTTTTATTCAATTTTGGGAGCACATGATTCCTAATCTGTTGATCTAAAAATTCGAGAAAATTTAGATTAAGTGCATCTAACTATTTTATTTACACAGTAGAGATTTCAAATCAAAATTCAAATGGACTTGAGTATTAAAAATTCTTTTTGCATCGGACAGATTTGCCCCTAGCTGGAGTTTTTGAGGTTTTTTTTTTTTTTAACGAACAAAACATGCATTCTAATGCACATTAAGAAAGAAACAACACAGAAAAGAAATAATCAAATAAGGGGAAGAACGAATCAAGAAGAAACAAAAGAACATAAAAAGAATTAATCAAACCTAGTGAGAGAAAGCATAGCCCAAAAGTGCACAGCAAACCTCAGCTATAGACAGTCCCTCTCTTTTGCCTTATTACAGATCTCTCTTTCTTCTTTCATCCTTTATTTCTTCTTTCTCTTTCTATATTGACAGAGTTCTTGTGCTTTGTTGAAGCTTTGGGGTGTGTTCTTGTTGTAAATAACTTCTCTGAGGCTTTCTTTTATTGCATCACAACTTTTGATCTGATCACACAGCCTTCATTGCTTGATGACATGGCAGTGGGCTTAATTGAGGTGTGTTTGACCATCCTTTGACTCACCGGGGATTCTAAAATCACAAATAATACTGGCCCCTAATAGGCACCCAGGCTGCATGCACAGCTTGGTTCACTGCATCACCCAGGCTGCAGTAATCAGTATGTTTTCAATTAAATTACTTGGGGTTTTGCAGACTTCAGAACATTGCTTAGTCAGGCCAGTGCTCAATTTAGGGTTCTAGATATTCAATCAACCCAATCATAGGAGACCTAGCCTTGAACTCGTGGTGGTTCTCATCAAATTGTAGCAAATTAGGCTTGCTGCACAAGGTTTATCTGCTCTCCACATACCATTTTTCTGTTAGTTTTTTTTAGCAACACAAAATACATGGTTTTGGAGGCGTAAGCCAGTTTTCTAATTTCTCTCTTACCAATAGTAAATTACAATTTTGGAGCCACTTGTTTCGGAAGCTAGTTTGACGGCTTGAAAATGTTGGAATCCATATTGAGAACTAGCATCAGGTAAAAAAAATGTGTTTAATCTTCCCACTTAAATTAATTAACACACAAACTGACATTAGTAACACTAATTAACTCAGAAATAAAATGAAAAGATATATAATAGCATACGTGACCTATGGTTTTCATGATTGCATCCGAATAGAGAATGACACAACAAGATTCATAAATATCTTGATAAATTAGTGCAAATTATTTTGATACTTATATTGAGTATAAACTATGGTGCGAGGCTGTGGTACTATGCACAGTGCACATTGGTCCGTACTGTGGAACCTTTGGATCAAATTTTTCATTTATAAAGTTCAAATTATAATTAACCAATCGGCATCTTTGATATGTTACAAACACCCAGACAATTAAAAATATCAGCAACATCAATAAATCTAAAACAAATAATGGTTGATAATTTGATATCCATTTTACTGATAATTACAAAGTGACACTTACCCAAACAGAATAAATGAAAGGCAATCGAAAAATCTAACCCTGTGAAATCTAAAATGCAATATGTAAGCCTGCACGAAAGTCAACAGGAGATAAACTATTTAACAGTACCCCCAATTTTCCCAGTAGAAGCATCAGTATAAGTTCGGTGGAGACCAGGAATAGCATGTTCATACGGCAGAACATATTTCCTCACAAACTCCTTCTCACTTGGATTTGCCAAAGTAGCAAATTTTAAATTTGCCACAGGAAGTCCTTTCGACATGAGAAGCTTTCTAACAATGTTCCGGGGAATCAGCCTATTCTCCAAGCTTACCGTGAGCAAAAATGGATTTCGCAGCACATCAATCTTATCACAACCGGCTTCCTTTATCAGGTACTCCATTTTGCTGCCTACCAGCTTCTCGGGTAACCCCAAAACCATAGGAGCTCTACTAATCAGATGTGCTACCTCCTTTGGTGAAAGCCCCATACTAGTGAAGTTATCTAGTTTTGCATCTATGGTGCATTGCTTCTGATAGCTGACCGCTATTAATGCAGTGACAAAACTTCCAGATGAACGAGGAATGCCTAATTTCTCAGCCCTCTCAACTTCCATTTTAAAAATATCAGGCCTAGATGAGATCAATCTCTGTGTTGACCGGATTAGCCGGGTAATTTGACGAGGAGATAAACCGCATTGTTCCCGAAGAAAAGATAAGTTCGGCATTAGCACCTTTTCCAAGCTACAATTCAAAAGTGATGAATACCTAGTGGATTTCAATATCGCAGAAAGGTTATCAACAGATATTGAAGAATAAAGATCATTAGCCTCAGAATATTCATCATTGGCAATTCTAGGCAACAAATAAAATAGCCTCCAATTGTACAACTATTCAACTATTTTTGGTACATAGCTTGATTCATGTAACGGCTAGTGAATCTTTGTAATTAAGACACAATTAGGGTGTAGATTACAGCATAGATAATTTAGGAAATAGTCCAACGGCTAGTTAGAATTTTAGCCTATATATACTCATGTATAGACCATGTAAAAAAACAGCAATCAATAAAACAATTTTTCATCATTCTTCTTTCCACTCTAAATTTCAATATGGTATCAGAGCAGGATAAATCCTGACTCAAAATTCGAAATCAAGCAAAGCTGCAGATAACAAAGAACTGCAAGCAACATCAAAACCAGCTCTCAGAACTAAGCAACAATTACCTCAGCCAATTACTTGACGAGCTACTTGTGCTTTCAATCATCTGTCATCATCGAGCAAGGCTACAATATACCAAATAAGTTTCTGTTCTTATCAGTTTTTATTTCCTTAATACCAATTCTAACAACATATCAAATCAGAAACCAACTATTTGTACCAGGAAAAAAAAACTTAGAACCTTACCAGAAAACTTCCTTTTTCATCAACAAAAACCAGAAATTTCAGATTTTTACCAGTTCACATCAGAAAACCAGAAAAATCAGAAAAATCAAACCCCAAGCTTCGTAAGCTTTACCAGCAAACCGAAAAGAGAAAACCAAGCTTTACCAGAAAACTGAGAAAAACTATACCAGAAAGTTATTACCTTATTTCGCCCCTTAACCCGAGAAAAGATGCAATCTAGTCTCGACCGATACTCTAACCCTAACCCTAGAGGACTGGCCAAGACGAGGGGCACCACCACAGTCGACTGGTGCGCTTACTGCAAGCGCGCAGGGCACAACCGCGAAGGGTGCTGGGTGCTACATCCTCATCTCCGGCCGGTGCGCAACAAGGGAAGGTGGGGCGGCGGAACAAAGGACAAGGTTTTTAGCAGCTGGCTCAAGGGGTCGGACACAAAGAATGAAGGGATTGAGTTTGGATCCGAAGCACCAGCTACACAAAAAGCACAAGCTGCCGACTCTACTCCCTCTGGATTCTCTGTGGCTAAAGAATTACAGCTGATCCAACTGATAACTCAAATAAACAGGTTGCTACAGCAGCAAACTTCAGGTTTTGTACACTCTAAATCTACTTTTACTACTTTTAACTCTTCTACAATTGACAATAATTTTAAATATGAAAATATGTGTCACAACACAAGTAAATGGATTATTGATTCAGGTGCCACTAATCATATGACATGGGATAAAAATAAATTAGAGAATGTCACATAAATTAAAAACCCTCAACACGTAACTGTTGCAAATGGAAACAAGGTTCAAATTCAAGGTGTTGGTACCACCAAATTTCTCACAAAAAATGTGAATGATATTTTGTATTTACCAGACTTTAATTCAAACTTATTATCGGTTAGTAAAATAACACAAGAATTGAATTGCAATGTCATATTCTCATCAAATAAAGTAACCCTTCAGGATCGAGAATCGGGTAATACAATTGGTGAGGGATGTTTGAAAAATGGTCTTTATTATCTTGAAGAAAATAACAATAAATGTCTTGTGTCATCAAATTCAGTAGATCGTGACAAATTGCTACACCAACGATTTGGTCATCCATCTGATCAAGTTTTAAATAAACTTTTTTGTTATAATCTTGATTCAAAAAACTGTGATGTGTGTAAATTTTCAAAACAAACTAGATTACCATTTTCTTCATCCACAAATATGTCTGAAAAATGTTTTGACTTAATTCATTCAGATGTTTGGGGTCCAGCCCCTATCAATTCTTATAATCACTTTAGATACTTTGTCACATTCATTGATGATTTTTCTCGTACAACTTGGGTATACCTTTTGAAAGGAAAGCATGAAGTTTTTTCATACTTTCAAGAATTTTATAATTTTGTCAAAAATCAGTATAATGCAACAATTAAAATTTTTAGGTCTGATAATGGGACAGAATATATAAATAAAAATTTCGTAGAATTTTTTAAACAAAAAAGAATTTTACATCAAACCACATGCATCAACACACCCGAACAAAACGGAGTTTCAGAAAGAAAAAATAGACATTTACTTGAAGTTACTAGATCATTGCTCTTTCAAACTAACGTTCCAAAGACTTATTGGTCAGACGCAGTGTTAACAACAACTTACCTTATAAATAGATTACCAAGTGCTAGACTTAGGAACATGAGTCCTTTAGAAATTCTTAAGGGTAGAAAAATTAATCTTGACCATATAAGAATATTTGGGTGTACATGTTTTGTACATATAAAAAGACAAGACAAATTAGATAAAAATTCGGTTAAAGCTATTTTTTTGGGATACTCCTCAGAAAAGAAAGGATATAAGTGTTATGACCCAAAAAACCATAAGCTTTATATTTCACGAGATGTATCATTCTTTGAAAATGAACCATATTATCAAACAAATGAACAAGAAAATGTACAAGGTCAACCAATACAATTGTCTCCAAATAATTTTATATTTCTTGAAGAAATAACTCAAGAACAGGTTGAAGGAGATCACACTGGTGAAACAAGTGCAATCCCTTCAGGGGGAGAAAATGAAGAAACTGAGTCAAGTGAAGAAACAACTCAAGAAGAGATTGAAATTGACTCAAGCGAAGAAGCAAGTCAAGAAGAAACTGCCTTGAGAAGACCGGTAAGACAAACTCGGCCTCCGATCAAACTAAGGGATTATGTAACCCATCAGGTGATGTATCCAATTCAAAATTTTATTTGTTATGATAAGGTATCTCCTACATACCGGGCCTATTTGGGTAGCATCAACAATCAAACTGAACCAGCCAATTTTAATGAAGCAAACCAAAGTCTGATTTGGCGTAAGGCTATGAAATAAGAACTTCAAGCCTTAGAAAAAAATAATACATGGGATATTATTCATTTACCAAAAAACAAAAAGATTGTAGGTTGCAAATGGATATACAAAATCAAATACAATTGTGATGGTACAGTTGAAAGGTACAAAGCTAGATTAGTAGCCAAAGGATATACCCAAACTTATGGTATAGATTACCAAGAGACCTTTGCACCAGTAGCAAAAATGAATACAGTTAGAATTTTGCTATCGGTAGCCACCAACTTGGGATGGGATATGTTCCAAATGGACGTAAAAAATGCATTTCTTCAAGGAAATTTGGAAGAAGAGGTCTACATGACTCTTCCTCCAGGTCACAAAGATGCATCAAATCCAGCACTGGCGTATAAGTTAAAGAAAGCAATTTATGGTCTAAAGCAGTCACCAAGAGCATGGTATGCCAAGCTAAGCTTTTCTCTTTTAAGAATTAATTTTAATAAAAGCACAGCTGATTCCTCCATGTTTGTTAAACATTCACAAAATTGCACTATCATTATTCTTGTCTATGTAGATGATATTATCATCACTGGAAATAATAATGAGAAAATTAGAAAGGTAAAACAATATTTGAAAGATGAATTTGATATCAAGGACCTTGGTAACCTTTCATATTTTCTGGGAATAGAAATAGCTCACTCAAGTAAAGGCTTATTTCTATGCCAAAGAAAATATGTCATTGACCTGTTAAAAGAAACTGGTAAGTTAGGAGCTAAACCAGCAAATACCCCAATGGAAACCAATATTAAACTTGGAATTGAGGATGGTGAACCACTGCCTGATATAGGACAATATCAAAGGTTAGTAGGTAAGTTAATCTATCTTACAGTCACTAGACCTGATATTGCATTTGCAGTTAGTGTTATAAGCCAATTTATGCATGCTCCACGTACCAGTCACTTGAGTGCTATCGATAGAATACTAAGATATCTTAAAAGCACTCCAGGTCAAGGAATTTGGATGAAAAAAAATAATTCTAATGAAGTGGTTGGTTTCTCTGATGCAGATTGGGCCGGTAGCTGTGACAGAAAATCAACCACAGGTTTTTGTACCTTTGTAGGAGGCAACTTGGTCACATGGAAGAGCAAAAAGCAAAATGTGGTGGCAAGGTCAAGTGCGGAAGCAGAATATCGTGCCATGGCATCTACTGCAAGTGAGCTCATCTGGATCAAGCAACTACTTAGCGACATGAAGATGGAGCACACAGGGGCAATGAAAATGTACTGTGATAATCAAGCTGCACGACATATTGCATCCAACCCAGTGTTCCATGAAAGAACAAAACACATAGAGGTTGACTGTCACTTTGTTAGAGAAAAAGTACAGTCAGGAGAAATTGAAACACCGTTCGTCAGAAGCAAAGAGCAACTGGCAGATATTTTTACTAAAGCACTCGACAAAGTCAGTCATCTAAACATACTTAGCAAGTTGGGCTCAATTAATTTATTTGAATCCAACTTGAGGGGGAGTATTGAAGAATAAAGATCATTAGCCTCAGAATATTCATCATTGGCAATTCTAGGCAACAAATAAAATAGCCTCCAATTGTACAACTATTCAACTATTTTTGGTACATAGCTTGATTCATGTAACGGCTAGTGAATCTTTGTAATTAAGACACAATTAGGGTGTAGATTACAGCATAGATAATTTAGAAAATAGTCCAACGGCTAGTTAGAATTTTAGCCTATATATACTCATGTATAGACCATGTAAAAAAACAGCAATCAATAAAACAATTTTTCATCATTCTTCTTTCCACTCTAAATTTCAATAACAGATCCAAGAACCCCAATGAAGATGTCAATCTTTTCCACAAATCTGGCCCGAAAAATATAAGGGTTGCTTGCAAAGATACCTGAGATGTCTTCAATGGAGAAGCCGAGCTCTTGTAACTTGGCAAATTTTGGTCTCAATTTCTCCACATGGGAGCAAAGGATGCGAGAGTCTCGGGACACAGAGGTCTTTATGTCCGATTCGCTTATGCCAATTTCTCTCAGGAGCCGGAGCACTGCATCAGGGTTATCAGGGGACTTGAGGCGGGGGATGAGCTTGGATGCTTTGAGTGCCTTTTCGGAGGAAAGACTGCAGGATTGGACGAGGTACTGTACAGCAAACGGTTGAGTTGAGGAGGAGGCGAGTTGAGGAGGAGGAAGAGATGGACGGAGGCAATGCATCTGAATTCTCCCCACAAACATATTCAAAGACATTGTCAGAGATTACTGAGCTGAGGCGGCTGTGCTGTGCAGCTGTTGGTGACGAAGAACCAGCGGATAAAATATCTGAGGACCAAATTCTCAGGTTTAATTTCTTGGATGATAACAATTTTGGTTCCAATTTCATTGTAGTGAAAATTATATGCACTTTCCCAGATGATGAGCTTTTTCAGGCCTCTCACCTGTGATTATATGTACTTATTCAGATAATGGGCTTTTTCAGGCCTCTAACATGTGATTATATGTACTATCCCACAAATGAATTTGAAGACTAACTAGTCACCAAATGGTAAATGAAGTTGATTAGTGTCTTCCTCAATGTTTGTAGAGAATAAAGGTGTGCTCCAAAATGGAGGAAAGAGAAAGAACAAAAACGAAGGTGAACTCTGTTTTAAAGAAGGTAATCGGAAAAAGAAGGGAAGGAACGCACTGTACAAACTTTTGAAATTCATATTTCAAATTGAAGTGTAGGTTTCAGTGTCGCAAGGAAGCTAGCGTTGGCAAATACACTTAATTTGAAAATTGAAATCTAGGTTTCCCTGTCGCAAGGGTTTATTATAAATGTTACTGTTCATTTCTCCTTTATACATGACATTGATTGTTGATTTGTTGTGTTGTGGGGTCCATGGGTTTGTGCCTCTCATGTTCATTGACCCTGACAGCAACATAAGAGCATCTCCAACAGTAATTGCTTATGAATTGTTTATGCTGATGTGTCAATTATTTTTGTAATTGCTGGGTTGTATGGCTATTGCTTATTTAGTAATTATTGGAAAGAATTGCTTAATAAGAAATTCTTTTTTAAAGATGAGTTGGTTAAATGTTTAATTTTTAATAGTCAAATATTTAATTCTCAATTGTTTGGTTGATTGCTAATTTAGTAATTAATTTCAATTACTGAATTGGAGATGCTCTAAGTTTTTTCTGACAAGGTTCTACTCAAGCGTGGAGCAATTTATTATCTCTGTGGAGAGAATCAAACAGTACATCCACATCCCACCAGAGCCTCCAGCTGTGATTCAAGAATGTAGGCCTTCTCCTTCTTGGCCATCTCAAGGAAACATAGAATTGCAAAATCTGATGGTAATGTTAACTTCAATGATTTTTTTTTTCTTCTGTATTTCCCATATGCTCATCATTAATTTGGAATTGGCATGTCCACCATCTATTTGGAGTAACACAGTGAATTTTAGTTCAATCATTGGTCATTCTACTGTTCCAAATTTAGCCAACTTGAATATCAGCATAATTTATAAATTGAATTCTAGGTTTTGCTGTGCAGAATTGAGATTTTATTAGGTAACAGAAGTGGAAGATTGACCTTTAATTGGTAAATGATTTAACATTGGTCAAATTAATTACCAGAGCATCCCGGCCAAATATCAGAGCATAAACAGAGAACAAAAGTTGCAATGTTTACTACTTTTAGATAGGTAGAAATCACTTAATTTGAAAATTCTAGACAATCCAAAAACAATAATTTTCTATCTATATAAAAATAGTAACTTTTTCTTTCTAAAAATATAAAATTTAGTTTGCAAATATATATTCATATCGAGATTATGTTGAACGGTTTAGATCAACCTTTATGACTTTGAAAACAAAAATATTGATCCATAGTATAATCCAATCTTCGCTATGCATAGTACCATAGCCTCAATCAATCTTATATTAGTAGAAAAGTTCTGAGAACTAGAAGAAATCCAAATCAAAGCATATTAAAATGCAACTTCTACCAGTTAAACCCTATTTTTTCATTAGTGGGATGTTAAGGGTTGTGTTTTTAATAGTTTAAACAAAACAAAATGTTTAACTGGATTAAATGCATATTAGATGTTATTTATCATGTATGTTACATCCGGATATAATTTCGGTAAATTTACTAATCTCATTTTCTTTTATATTTTTCTTGTTATCATTGGCCTTCAGGTGACCAAGAATTGAAATTAGAGGTTCATTTTTTTCCTAAAACCACATATGAATGCAACCATGGTGCTTCGTTCAGTACAGGTGAAAAGACAAAAACAGGCTAATCAAAGAGAACAAAATTTTGGATTGTGATCCTTAATTAATACCCTTCTAGAAGCCACACATAATTGTACTAAATTACCAGACAACACACATGGTTACTGGAATCTTCAATATAAATTCAATAGAAGCAATTATGTTGAAACATACATCCTCATCTTTGTGATAACACCACAAGTTCTAGCAGTAATAACAATTCTGGTAGCAGCATTTATAAATAGAGGTCCTTATAACTCGGGTTGGATCGGATTCTGATGAGTAGGTGGCCTACATTTTCTGAAAGATAAATATGGGTCCACTAAATTGTAAGGAAGGCATGTTCGACATGACAAATGTTATGGTTACGAATACATATTAGAAGTATTCCAAATGGGGTAATTAGGAAGCTTAACCTTTTTATTTCACTTAGACCTATATATCAGTGAAGGGGCATACCATCTAGTTCCTGACACAACATGATCACAATGAATTAATGGATTGGGGACTCATTGAAATCTGGTCAAAATTTGGCTATCTCAAATAATGGATCAATTTTACTGTAAACAGTAAGAAGTGGCTTTATGGTCACAATTGAACCAGTATTGCTGACAAACAACAAAGTCAAAATTGCATTTTAAAAAAGATCCATTCCAATGAGGGGCAAGCAAATCATTTTAGCGTATCACTATTAAGTGCTCACTTGAATGGAAAAAAAAAAAAAAACTGAAAAGGAACAAGCGAATCAATTTGAGATATCCTTAAACAATTTCTCAGCTGAAGTTTTCCCAGAACAAGCATCGGTGTAGGCTCGGTGCAGCCCAGTATGGTATGAAAGAACAATCTTCTCGAGAAACATCTTCTCAGTTTGTCTTGCTAAAAAAAGAAAACCTCTTTTTGCCACTGGCAATCCTTTCGACTCCAGAAGCTTCAGCACAAGGCTGCGAGGTATCACCTCTTCTTCAAGCTCAATGTGAGCACAGATGGATTTCGGACCACATGCAACTTATCACAACCCGCATCCTTTATCATCAACTGTATTTTAGAACATATCATTTCCTCTGTTATAGTCAGTACCATAGGGCTTTTACTGACAAGAGTGGTCACTTGTCTTGTGAGAACGCAAGACTTTTCAAGTTAGTTAGCCTTGCATCTATGATGTGCTGGTTCAGACTGCCTACATCTATGATGTTATAGTCAGTACCATAGGGCTTTTACTGACAAGAGTGGCAGAGATTTCTCGTGGCACATGGAAGAGCGTCTCAATGAATGCCATCCACTAGCCAAGTCCTGCAGGAGCACTCAATGCTTTTGGAGTCCATATCGAGAACTGGCATCCGGGTAAGAAATTTGTTAAATCTTACGACTTTAATTAATTAACACACAAAATGACATTAGTGCCAGTGCCACTAATTAACTCAGAAAACAAAATGAAAAGATATATAATTGCATATGCGACCCATGGTTTTCATGATTGCATCCGAATGGAGAATGACACAACAAGTTTCATAAATATCTCAATAAATTAGTGCAAATTATTTTGATACTAATATTGACTATGGACTATGGAGTGAGGATATGGTATTATGGATTAATTTTTCTATAGTGCACATTGGTCCATACTTTGGATCAATTGTTCCATTTATAAAGTTCAAATTATATATAACCAGTCAGCATCTGGATATGTTACAAACAACCAGCCAATGAAAAAATATCACTGACATCAATCAATCTAAAAAAATTAATGGTTGATATTCGTTTTACTAATTGTTACAAAGTGACACTTACCCAAATAGACAAAAAAATTAAGGTAATAGAAAAATCTAACCCAGTGAAATCTAAAATGCAGCATCTACGCCTGCACGAAAGTCAACTTGAGATACTCTTAAAACTATTCAACACCCCCAATTTTCCCAGTAGAAGCATCAGCATAAGCTCGGTGGAGACCAGGAATAGCATGTTCATATGGCAGAACATATTTCCACACAAACTCCTCCTCACTTGGTCTTGCGAAAGTAGCAAATTTTAAATTTGCCACAGGAAGTCCTTTCGACATGAGAAGCTTTCTAACAATGTTCCGGGGAATCAGCCTGTTCTCCAAGCTTACCGTGAGCAAAAATGGATTTCGCAGCACATGAATCTTATCACAACCGGCTTCCTTTATCAGGTACTCCATTTTGCTGCCTACCAGCTTCTCTGGTAACCCCAACACCGTAGGAGCTCTACTAATCAGATGTGCTACCTCCTTTGGTGAAAGCCCCATACTTGTGAAGTTATCTAGTTTTGCATCTATGGTGCATTGCTTCTGATAGCTGACCGCTAGTATTGCATTGACAAAACTTCCAGATGAACGAGGAATGCCTAATTTCTCAGCCCTCTCAACTTCCATTTTAAAAATATCAGGCCTAGATGAGATCAATCTCTGTGCTGACTGGATTAGCCGGGTAATTTGACGAGGAGATAAACCGCATTGTTCCCGAAGAAAAGATAAGTTCGGCATTAGCACCTTTTCCAAGCTACAATTCAAAAGTGATGAATACCTAGTGGATTTCAATATCGCAGAAAGGTTATCAACCGATCCAAGAACCCCAATGAAGATGTCAATCTTTTCCACAAATCTGGCCCGAAAAATATAAGGGTTGCTTGCAAAGATACCTGAGATGTCTTCAATGGAGAAGCCGAGCTCTTGTAACTTGGCAAATTTTGGTCTCAATTTCTCCACATGGGAGCAAAGGATGCGAGATTCTCGGGACACAGCAGTCTTTATGTCCGACTCGCTTATGCCAATTTCTCTCAGGAACCGGAGCACTGCATCAGGGTTATCAGGGGACTTGAGGTGGTGGATGAGCTTGGATGCTTTGAGTGCCTTTTCGGAGGAAAGACCGCAGGATTGGACGAGGTACTGTACAGAAAACGCTTGAGTTGAGGAGGAGGCGAGTTGAGGAGGAGGAAGAGATGGACGGAGGCAATGCATCTGAATTCTCCCCACAAACATATTCAAAGACATTGTCAGAGATTACTGAGCTGAGGCGGCTGTGCTGTGCAGCTGTTGGTGACGAAGAACCAGCGGATAAAATATCTGAGGACCAAATTCTCAGGTTTAATTTCTTGGATGATAACAATTTTGGTTCAAAATAAAAGGCCGTAACCAATTTCATGGTAGTGAAAATTATATGCACTTCCCAAGATAATGGGCTTTTTCAGGCCTTTCACGTGATTATATGTACTTTTTCAGATAATGGGCTTTTTCAGGCTTCTAACATGTGATTACATCCCCACAAATGAATTTGATGACTAACTTACTGAAGTGGCCACCAAATGGTAAATGGAGCTGATTGTGTGCTCCAGCAACGAAGGTGAACTCCGTTTTAAAGAAGGTAATTGAAAAAAGAAGGGAAAGAAATGTACAAATTTTTGAAATCTTGACTTTTCAAAATTGAAGTGTAGGTTTTACTGTAACAAAAGAATTAGACTTAGCTTTTTGGAGAAGTTCCTTTTGACATCATAACCTCTCTTATAAACTGGTTATAATTCTGAAGTCTCTTTCTAAACGGAACACACATAACAACAGGACAATTTACAAATATAAATAAATACAAGTATATATATCTGTTATCAAGATCTTACATTATACAAATATTTAAGCTAACTAGTTCTGCAAAGTATATCTCAAAATAATTATGCGGTATCTTAAAAGAATTCTACAGAGTATATCTTAAACGTGGGTGCATCAGAAGAAAGGAAAAGCATCTTCTAATTGAGCAAGGGTGAGATTTTTTCAAAAAGAACTTTGAACAAAATCCCATCTAGGGGTATTCATTGGGTCCAGTTATTCGGTTTTGAACCGAACCGAATTAGTTTGGACTAA
Organism: Carex pumila; assembly: GCA_033356055.1. NCBI lineage: Eukaryota > Viridiplantae > Streptophyta > Magnoliopsida > Poales > Cyperaceae > Carex > Carex pumila. Next base: position 177,095 of record JARJHM010000501.1, on the reverse strand, counting down.
ATGATTTGGTTTTCTCGGTTTAATGGTTCAATTCGGTTTGATTTTTAAAACAGAATTATAACTTCGGTTCGAATCGGTTTGGAAATTTTCAAAACCGAAATAACCGAACCGACCGAACTTTTATATATTATGAATTTGGTCCAGACCATCTCAATTTATTTCTTAATACTCCAATTTATTTCTTAATTAATTGCTTTAAATGTTTTGGTTTATATACGATAATTCCAATTTATTTCTTAATACCTCGGTTTATTATAAATCAATTGCTTTAAAATAAAAAATTAATATATTTTGGTTTGAATCGAACAAACCGAATAAAACTTTTGTTTGGTTTGGTTCAGTTGCAATGTTAAATTGGTTCAGTTCGGTTCTATTTTTGAAACCGAATTATAACTTCGGTTTCCCTAGTTCGGTAACATTGGTTCGGTTCGGTTCTATTTTTGAAACCGAATTATAACTTTGGTTTGCCTAGATCGGTAACATTGGTTCAGTTCCGTTCTATTTTTGAAACTGAATTATAACTTTGGTTTGCCTAGATCGGTTCGGTTTCAACTGAACCGAACCAATGAACACCCCTAGTCCAATATAAAGTTAGTCTTAAACTATCTGATTTGATTTAAAATTTGCATCAACGGTTTAGATTTGTGGGATCATTTAAGTTTATTATGTTTTAAAAATATTCGCAAAAATCTTAACGCAAATTAGATAGTTTAGGTCCAACATTACATGAGATTTTATTAAAAACCATTTCAACAAAATCCTATTCTTTGAGCAAAATACCAAGGCCAAAATTGACAGCCGGATAGAACAACGATTATCTATAAGGTACAAGAGGAGGGATCCGATTATACACTTTTTTTGGTGACACCGAATTACACTATCTGTTTTCAAAGTTTTTGAAGTCCAAATAGTCAATTCAAACCGTTCAACTTGTTAGATATGTTAAAATATGTTTGCATATCAAATTTTAGATTTTTTAGATTTTTTTTACTATTTATTAAGTTTTTAACAAAATCGCTATATTCAAAACGTTGAATTTTTGTACTTATCTTAATAAATAGTAAAAAATTCATAAAAATGTAAAATTTGATCTGCAAGCACATTTTAACATATCCAACAAGTTAAACAGTATGGATCGACTGTTTGGACATTGTAAAAATAAGTTGTAATCCGGTGTCACTAAAAAATGATGTTATCGGATCCCTCCTCAAGGTACAATTCATAATTAAATAGAATAAGTGAAATTATCTGCAAAATATATCGAAAGCGAGACGAGTTTGTTTAGTGATTCATTTTCTCAAATATTGACATCTATGACCTTGTATGTATAATAATCATGGTAAACACACGTATTGACATTAGTAACAATCTTTATATGAAAGTATTCTTGCAAACTAAATTTTATATTTTTTTTAGATTTTTTTTACTATTTTAAGTTAAGTAGAAGTCACTTAATTTGAAAATTCTAGACAATCCAAAAACAATAATTTTCTACTTATATAAAAAAATAGTAACTTTTTTTTTCTAAAAGTGTAAAATTCAATTTGCAAATACATATTCATATCAAGATTGAAAACAAAAATATCTCGATCCATAGTACAATCCAATCTTCGCTATGCATCACTCAGTCTTATATTAGTAGAAAACTTATGAGAACTAGAAGAAATCCAAATCAAAGCTTATTAAATGCAACTTTTACCAATTAAACCCTACTTTTTTTCATTAGTGAGATGTTATGGGTTGTGTTCTGTTTGACAAAACGTGTTCTTTTTAACAGTTGAAACAAAACAAAATTTCACAGTATGTATCATGTATGTTACATCTGGATGTATTGTGGATTTGTGGGTAAATTTACTAATCTCATTTTCTTTTATATTTTTTTCTTGTTATAATTGGTCTTCAGGTGACCAAGAATTGAAACTAGAGGTTCCTTTTTTTCCTGAAACCACATATGAATGCAACCATGGTGCTTGGTTCAGTACAGGTGAAAAGACAAAAACAGGCTAATCAAAGAGAACAAAATTTTGGATTGTGATCCTTAATTAATGCCCTTCTAGAAGCCACACATAATTGTACCAGATTACCAGCCAAAACATACATGGTTACTGAAATCTTCAATATAAATTCAATAGAAGCAATTATGTTGAAACATACATCCTCATCTTTGTGATAACACCATAAGTTCTAGCAGTGATAACAATTCCAAGTGGGTAATTAGGAAGCTTAATTTATTTATTTAAGTTAGACCTATATATCAGTGAAGGGGCATACCATTTAGTACCTGACACAACATGATCACAATAAATTAATGCACTGGGGACTCATTGAAATCCGGTCAAAATTTGGCTATCTCCAATAATGGATCAATTTTACTGTAAACAGTAAGAAGTGGCTTTATGGTCACAATTGAACCAGCATTGCTGACAAACAACAAAGTCAAAATTGCAATTTAAAAAAGATCCATTCCAATGAGGAACAAGCAAATCATTTTAGTGTATCACTATTAAGTGCTCACTTGAATGGAAAAAAAAAAAACTGAAAGGGAACAAGCAAATCAATTTGAGATATTCTTAAACCATTCCTCAGCTGAAGTTTTCCCAGAACAAGCATCGGTGTAGGCTCGGTGCAGCCCCGGTATGGTGTTTTCATATGAAAGAACAATCTTCTCGAGAAACATCTTCTCAGTTTGTTTTGCAAACAACAGAAAACCTCCTTTTGCCACTGGCAATCCTTTCGACTCCAGAAGCTTCAGCACAAGGCAGCGGGGAATCAGCTGGTTCTTCAAGCTCAGCGTGAGCACAAATGGATTTCGGACCACATGCAACTTATCACAACCCACATCCTTTATCATAAACTGTATTTTAGAACGTATCATTTCCTCTGATATAGTCAGTACCATAGGGCTTTTACTGACAAGAGTGGTCACCTCGTCTTGTGAGAACCCAAGACTTTTCAAGTTATTTATCCTGGCATCTATGATGTGCTGGTTCAGACTTACAACTACTAATGCATACACAAATGTTTGTGATGAACGAGAAACACCTAACTCCTCAGCTCTCTAAGCTTTCATCTTCAAAGTTTCAGTACTTGAGTTGATAAATCTAGGTTTATACTTAATCAGCTGGGCAATTTGACAAACAGATAAGCCACATTGCTCTTCAAGGAAGGACAAATTGGGCACAATGGCCTTTTCCAAGTAGCTTTGAAGGAGAGCTGCGTTCCTTTTGAGGACCAGTGTCAGATTCTCTACCGAGCCTAGAACCTGTTTCCAAAAGTCAACTTTTGACACAAAATTCGACTTAAACGCCAAAGGGCTGTGGGAAACCATACATGAGATATCTTCGATGGAGATGCCGACCTCTTGTAGCTTCGCCACATTGGATCTCCAGTTCTTCTCCACACTAGAGCAAAGAATGAGAGGGTTCCGCGAAACAGACATTGTGATGTCGGATTCACTGATGCCCGTTTGTCTCAGGAACTGGAGCACACTATCGGGCTTATCAGGTGATTTGAGGTGTTGGATCTTCTTGGAAGCCTGGATCGCCTTGTCTGAAGGAAGCCCGCATGATTGGATGAGGTATTCAATGGAAAAGTGAGGATTAGCGAGTGGCGCTGAAGTGGTAGTGGTGAAATGACGGAGGTGGAGGTGGTGGATTCTCCTCAGAAACAGTCTCAGACTCATTGTCTCACTCTGCTGGTTGCTGGTTAGTAAGTTGTTAGAGAAGTATGCATGGGTTTTGACCAAATTTGACCTTGATCGGCTGCGGACCTGAGTAAAACCCTAATTATTAAATTCTCTTCGTCGGAAGAAATACAGCACGATTGGATGAGGTAGTTTACTGCTGCGAAGAGAGGATTTGGTGGTAGTGGTGGAGAGGAGGAGGAGGAGGAGGAGGAGAAGGAGAAGGAGAAGGAGAAGAAGAAAGGGGAAGAGATGGACGGAAGTGGAAGAGTCTCTTTAGAAAGAAAGAGAAGTTCAGAGTCGAGTCCGTCACTGTCAGTTGGAGGCGAAGAGGAAAGGGTTTTGACCAATTTTGACCTTGTTCGGCTGCGTTAGTGTATTTATACTCGGGCGGGTATGGGTATCCCGGATATACCCGAGTTGGGTACGGGTACGTCTTGGGTACGGATATACTCGAGTACAAGGGTATACGGGTAAGGATATTTCGGGTATATTTTTGAAAATCCATACTCTACCCGTCTTATATCCGTACCCGTGTACCCTTGACGGGTAGGACATGTACGGGTATTTTTTTATTTTTATTTTTTTTTGCTGTTTTTTTATTTCCTGGTTTTTATTTTCTGTTTTTTTTGTTTGCTGTTTTTTTTCTCTGGTTTTTTTTTTTTTTTTTTGCGAGGGAAAAACAAATTTTTTGAATTTTGAATTCGAATGAACAGTACTCGGGTATTGGGTACGGGTACTCGAGTACTAGGGTACAGGTATAGTCAGGTACGGGTAAACTCGGGTAGGGTATAGTCGGGTATTGGTTCAAAAAAACGGGTTCGGTTCGGTTTTTGCCTGTACCTGCGTACCCGAGTACCCGACCCATACCCGGGCTCAGGCACGGGTACCCTGGGCAGCGGGTACGGGCGGGTATACCCATTAAGGGTATTGTTAATCCTCTAGGCTGCGTTAACAGGGTAAAGATTTTAACAGAGCAGTTTTCACTTCATGCAGCGGACTAAGCCCGTTGAAACACGGGAATTCACCAAAAAACAAAAAAGTCATAGGAAGTCCTGCATATAAACGTTACATGGACATTGACATGGGTAGGGACAGATTTTAGTGTATTAAAAGATAGCTAAAGATTTTAAAATTTTAGTTATATATATTGAAATTTAATTAAAATTTATTTTTTTTTCAAAATTTTCTATATAGTTTAATTTCTCTCAATAATAATTAAATGTTTAATTGTAGTATAGTATTTAAAATTTTATCTTGTTATTAAGATGTCTTGAATTTAAATCTTACTCACTACAATTTTGTATTTTAATTTTCAGTACCTTTATCAAAAATTTCTAGTTCCGCCTCTGAACGTGGATTGAGGACTACTATGTAACTCGGGGCCATTACTTTGGGAACCAATAACAACCTGGAGGGATTGCAAACGTCTATTGACCTCAATAGTCCTCAATAGAGACCACAAGTGCAAAACCAAGGACAACCGGATACTTCACGTAGATCAAACTTTCAAACTTTAAGCGCTACATTCATTTCTAATTTCTTTTTATCATTTATTCATGTCTAATACGTAAATAATTTATACCTTCACAATAAAATACGATTATTTATATTGTAAAATATTCATCAGAAACACTACTTATCTGGAGACCACTACTTTAGGGACCAGTAAGGATCTGACAGGACCACAAACGTATCTTGAAATGACATCGACGGAACCACAAGTACAAAAACGAAGGAGATCCGGATGCGTGATGTGGATCAAACTTCTAGCGCTACATTTTCTTGTGTACAAAATATGCATCTCTATCACATAAGTATTCATACCAAATTACAAAAGTATGAATGTTTAAATTGTATAGTATCCAAGAAACACACTCAGATTCTCTACCAACCCAAGAAACACATTCAGACTCATACTCTCACTATGCTGGTTGATTAGTTGTTAGAGAAGTCGGAAAGGGTTTTTACCGAATTTGACCTCAGTCGGCTGTGAAACTGAGTACAGAGAAAAATAGTCCAACTTTTTTTACATCAGGTTTCTGGTATGTCTAAGTAATTCCTTTTTAAGTTTTTACATTAGGTTGTCTGGTATATTTTTAAATTATGGGGCTTAGCTGTTTTCTGGTAATCGGTTAGTTGTTTCAGTTTAAATGATAGTTTGCCTATGGGCTTTAAATAAAAATATAAAAATAAAACAGTAATATCCTATATATTCTTTCAAATTTACAGCGATTATTACAAGGGAGCAATAGTATAGGCACAACTGAATACCAAATATTTGTCTGGTTAATTCTCTTTTCTATGTTCTTTACAAAACCAAATAAAAAAAATAAAAAAACAAACAAATTTCTTTGCTAAATCCAAAAAAAAAATTGACAAAAAAAACAGAAGCTGGAGTCTCAGTCTGTAGGAGAAAAAAAAAGAAAAAAAAAAGGGCAAAACCTGTAAACAATGGAGCTTTATTACTAAAGGGACTACCAACATATCATCATTATCATAATTTTTTTAGTATGGGGTTGGATCACAACTACAAGCTTATCAAAGCGTGGAAAATTTTCTTTTATTCGAGATAAGATGCATCTCTCAGTCAAACATAACACTCCAAACATGAATACAAAGAAGATCACAACATAAAATGATAAAAATAAATATCAAAAAAAAAAATCTAGTTACTGACAAAATTTTAGTCAGTTAAAAGACTGGAATGCAAAGAGAACCTCGCTCTCCGAGCAAACAACAATTGGCAACAGCATCATCATAGAGAAATCCCGTTTCACATCTTCTTGAGAACAATACACCAATTGGATTTATCATAGAACTGGTCCACTATAGTTGCATTTTTCATACCAGAAACCAATCTGAAAAAAAAAAAACAATAATTAGAAACATTCGGTAAATAAATAATAAGAAAGAACATATCTATCTTGACATTCAGCAAAAGAATTAATAAATAAATAATGCAGTGAGGCTCTGGTACTTTGCATAGCGCAGATTGATATGTACTATAGATCAATATCTTTGTTTTCAAAGTTCAAATAGTCGATCTGAACTATTCAACATGATCGCCATATGAAAATGTACTTGCAGACTAAATTTTTCATTTTTTAGAATTTATTTATTATATCTTCAGATCAAGTGATTTTCTACCTATCTAAAAAAAATAGTTAAAACTGTAAAATTTGATGTACATGTACATTTTCATATGGAGATCATGTTAAACGTTTTAGATCGACTGTTTGGACTTTGATCACTCTAAATAATGTACTAATATTATTACCTTTGGAGTTCCCCTTCTGCGAAAACATGATAATACCGATTATACACCACAGCTCCCTTTTTATCATCCTTTTTTGCAAAGCCATGTTCCACCGCAACTGCTGAGGCACCGCTGACCTCAGCACGATGATATGGCAGGTGCCATGGCACAAAATACTCCTGCTGTTTGCTGTTACTACCCTCACCAATTCCAGAGGAAACCTCACCATTCAATATCTTATTCTCATCCTCTAATTCTCGTAACACAGTTTCAGTCTCTGGTATCCTCGCTAAATGTACACTAGATTGGTTGCGGGTTGGGTTTGTACTCGGGTCCGGGTCAACCCATTCATCATCATACTTGGTGAATAGAGGCATCCACTTGGCAAGAAGTGATTCGTCCTCTTGCTCCACAGCCCACACAGTGATTAAAACAAGGCCTCCTTTTTTAACCACTCTCACTAACTCCTCTATTGCCTTCCTCCGCCTAATCTCAGTGCTTAAATGGTGCAAAACAGCAATTGAAATTGCAGCATCTCCAAAATTATCCCTATATGGTAAATTAAGTGCATCTGCTACCAGCACTTCATGCCCCCTATTCCCGCAAATTTCAATCAAGGAAGGGCTTATGTCACAGCCTATGTAGAAGCAATCGGGGTTCAGCCCGAGGTACTTACCATTACCACAACCCGCATCGAGGATGATGGATCCAGTTTCAATAGAATTTAAAAAGCCGGCTACTTTGGGCCACTTTGCAAAGCGAGTTGAGCTGAAATGAGGTGCAATTGCATCGTAGACCCGGTGCACAAAATTCTTTTCAATTTCTGGGGTTGCTTTTATGCTTGAAGAGGACATGCATTCCTCTTGAGAAGGCATGGTATGATTCGCATCTGATGTAGACATGCTGACGGAGAAAATAGTTCTTGAAACGGGTTTGAAGAATCTAGTATTAGTTGCAAATCTATGTATCATACAAAAAGTACTGAATCTGCAATAGAAATAAAAAGAAAGACAATTTCAGTTAATCTTCCCTAGATGATAACTTATTCTCAATTCATAACCTCAACTTACTATTGGTCATGAACTGTTTAGGTCTTTGTATATAATGATATAATTCTTTCCCAATTCTATATACTTGTGGAACATGCTATGTTGAAATACCCATTACCTAAGGTTCTTCTCTTAACCAGGGTTCACCGAAACACCTGTTTTACATACAGCTAGGCTATAAAAATTATATGTTGAAGCCTTGATTGCAGGCACAAACACCCACTACCCTAATAAATTACTTGTGCTTACCAGTACCAGACCAACAGTATCTCATAGACAGAGAAAAGCTAATTGGAATCAATACTGGTATTTCTATATAAGAATTTAAAAAAACTGCACAAGTGACTACTGCCAATATTTTGCCGTTCCTGGCAACTTTGGTTCCTCTAGTGAGTTAATGAAGCATGTGCACTAGCATAACAATTAAATGCTTGATCAAACTGATATAATTTCTTGGTACCGAAACCGTCCATGTCCTGCTATACATAACACCGGTAACATGGTACATTGCATTGGCAGGACAAAGTAACCTTGCTTAAAAAAAAACTAAAATAATGGATGAGAACTGATATTCGTACCATAACCAGTGAGATGACTAAACTACCCGTTAATATACTGAACATATTAGAGTTTGAACTATTTGCACAAAAATTCAACAACAGATCTTACAAGTGTAATAAACATATATTACAGAGAAATTTCATTAATTAGGAACGACTGCTGATTGTGTTGTGCATTTGTACTTAATTAGACACAAGTCTTGCAAATTTGCACTAATCTGAACAAATTTGAAGTAAATTTGAGTGAAATTTCAACCAACTTGGAACTAATCTGCAGCACTTGAACTTAAGGGCTTCAATGTTCGTATAATAGAGGAGTAAGACCATTTGGTATTGTTGTTTGAGGTGACAATCAGTACCGAATTAAAATCAAATCAAGCACAAATACAGATATGAAATTATTCTTCAGTAATAAACACAAATTTGCTACTCATTTGAAGCACAATGGCACAGAATCACATAGGTGGAAGAGAGAAATACCAGCTGTGTGAACACTAAATTCTAGGGCTTCGCTTGGCTGATCAAGAGAAGTGGAGCGTAGCGGATCGACTAGCCGGCAAGATAATGAAGGAACAAATAGAAGGTTATAGCCGCAAATCATGAATCAAGGGAGACGATAGAGGAGCTCTGGTCCTCTCCTTCCCTTCAAGAGTTCCATAGAGAGGTTGTTGTTCCCCTTTTTTTTGATTGAAGAGGAAGATGCTTTCCTAGAGTGAGAAGATGGATATGGAATTCATAAAACCTAAGGTAACTCAAATTTTGAGTTTAGATCTGGACCGTCAGATATGTTTACCACACGAATATTAAAGACCGCACTTGCATTTCACCTTGGACGGATTGGCCCGGATTCTGGTCGAACAGTTCGAATCAGAAAACATAATTTGAGTTACAGCAGTTCATAAGCCCGGCTAACAGACAAGAGAATCGAGATGGGAAAGGAGCGGTCCGATAGACATCAGACCATTAATATTAAATCCAAACTGTTCGATTGTTGTTGAGATTTGAGTGTCCATAAGATTCACTGGAAGAATATTTACTATAAATTGAATGCACCAATTTTGATGCGCATCGAACGGTTTGCACTGAATATCGAATCAAATAGGTCTCAGATGATGACCAAGAAACGGAGACTTGGTTTTCTCAAAATAAAAGTAGTTGATTAACATAACAGCAATAGGATGGGCCCGTCGGCCCAGATAATGTTACAGGCCATCAATATGGGCCTCAGATTTTAATAAAAGGTGCGACTTTATTTGGGCTTGTTGGGCTAGGCGGGGTAGTAGCTGTACAATCAAGCTTAGGATATTGATTTGGATTGCGATTCCAACTTTAACTAATTTTATTTTGCTTTTAAGTAGAGGTGTACTATGATAGAATTAATTATATTCTCTATATTTTCAATCCGATTTCGAACTCCTTTGAGCAATATTAGTCAACTTTATGCAATTCAGAACTTGACTTTGCTGTGCACTAAGTTTATTAGAATTAAATCAAATCATATCAAGTCCAAATCGAGCTTATACACTTGGCTCATATCAAATCCTCATATAATATTGTTGGATTTTGGAAATTATTAGACAAAAAATAATAGTTCTCGATCGGAACACGAGTTCTTATCCTCTGAAATATCTTAAATTTTAAGTTAATCTAAAGTCTGGGTTCGAAACCCAGATGGGGGAAATCCTTTGTTATAATAACAAGGGTATTAAATAGTTGGGTGGCTTGACCTCCCACCTTTACTCAAAAAAAAAGTTAATCTAAAGTCGGATCAATTTTTGTGCAGTGCCTATTCAATATGCACAGAACTGGTATTATTTGTTTTAAGATTCGTGCGGAAATGATTTGAACTGTTCAGATTTTCCAAAGATCAAGTCAAAATTTGAAATATGTCGGGGGATGCAAATTATGGATCACACTGCCTTGTTGTTATTTTTTTAAAATAACACAACACAACGCCTAGTTTCATTAACCTGAAACGTTTCACGTTACATCCTAAAATGGGTTGTGTTTTAAACAAAACCATTCCACATCACAAAAAATGAAGTGTGTTTTCGCTGCCTCATAAAATGGGAAGACAAAGAAAGCATTGTGCACATAAAACAAATGAACGATTAATTCTGGTACATGGTTCAATGAAATTAGATGCAAATATGGCGAGACGCGTAGAACATATAAATTTCCATTAAAATCCAACAGAGCAGCACAAACTGCGTAAACCTCTTGTCGCACGATGGGTTTTTAAGGCCACTGGCAAGAAAAAAGTTTTGACCGTGAAACAAAATAGACTTTTTAACAAGCTCCAAACAACTTTCGAAACCGTATGAATAGTAAAATTAAAGATGAACATACAGCAAATTATGAATATAGGAAAAACCAGCTACTCTAATTAAACGTTATGAAAATTGAAGCCTCTTTGCATAAAGAAATGAGGTACAATTGACAGACATAATTCAAACAAAATGCTGAAATAAAATAACTAACAAACAACTTATTAGATGAGCTACTAATTGATAAGAACAAGAATACATAAATAATTAAGCACACAACAAAAACAGTTTTTCTTGAAAGCAAGGGGTACATAAATAAGCATTCAACACACAACTAACATATGCCAAATTGAAAATAAGCAAACCAATTAAGACCTTAATAGCCACTACCAAGTTTTTCAATAAAAAAGAAAAGAAAAATGAAAATAAGCAGTACAAATGACAGAGACAATTCAAACATTCATACACGGGTAACCACATTGCTCTCACTCTGAGGATCCTGATGTTCGATGGTTTTGGGCCTAGTAATAATACCAGCATGGGTAAGTAATGCCCATAATTGTGTGATCAACTCTTGTCGGTGTAGAATATTCTGATGACCATCCACATTGTTGGATGGAGCGATGAACAACATCATCTCTGCCCAGAAATCAGCCAACACCGTCCACACCGGTGCTTCGTCTTCAGCGCACTCTATTAGATTCTTGGCCAGCATGGCACCCTTGCTGACCACTGAACTTTCAACCCACATGGCATGCAGTGCATATTTGCACCGATATTCTGTTGTAGGTTTCTTATCAAAGAACAAATCAATATCCAATATCTCCTTTCTCACACTTTCATACATTTTTTCCGTCCATTCAACCTTATCTGGTAATAGGTCAGGAAAATACTTCACTAGATAGTGGCAATAGCTGGACAACTCTAAGGCCACCTCTTGCTCCTTCTTGAAGGGATTGTTTTTTGGTTGGGATTCAGATTCTTGATGGGGATCATTATTTTGGTCAGATGAGGGTTCATGGTTGTGAAAGAGGGTCGTGGCGATATGCCAAACAAGGATGGTCTCTGTGGTACTAGCATGAGGCTGGCAAGCCCAATTCAAAAGTTCCATGCCATGGTTTTCTAGTGAAGTTTCTCCATTGGTGAGTCGATCACCACTTTTTCTGAAGGACTTCAGTATAGCTTCCTTTGTATCAGTACTACTGCGAAATACAGTTGGGGATGATCTTGGAATTATTCTTCTGATCCACTTCGGAATGCATTCAAGTATTGACACGTCAACAATGGAGGAATAATTATAAACTCTGGTGGCCTTCTTTCTTCGTGCTTTTCCCTCCATTGTATGATTTACAAAATGGGAAAGTCTTTGGTGTGACATAGATACTTCCGATGAGCTGTGAGATTTATTCCAATTGGTAGGGTTTATAATGTACCTTTCGACAAAGTTAAAAATGTACCATCGCCTCCAGGAAAATGTCCCGGTGTATTGGATGTAGATGGATGCAACAAAGAGTAAGATTGTGATGGCTAGATCAAGATGAGGAAAAAATTTCACAACCATAGAACCACGTCTAAAATGATGAAAAAAACATTGGTTGTATGTTTTTTCTACAATTAGGGATAGCCATGCAGATCTCTTTTTACTAATTATATATATAAGGTAAACCCCATTCCCGAACAGTATGTTAACACCGAGCATATCAAAGAAGATATACCATGGAAAATAATGATATACTGGTACCTTGATGTGCAAAAGTTCTGAAACGTACTTCAGCTCTTCTTTGATAATGCTAAATACCCTCTCTGTTGGGTTTCTCTCTCCATCACTTTTGTTTGTTTGAATATCTCGATTGCTGCCAATGTAGTCAATTATCCCTTTTAGTACAAAATCAAGGGATTTTTTACATCCAGCCTCATCTACTGGGAGCTTGGCAAACCTCAGCCTCAACATTTTAGCGAGGGCAAGGGAGAGACACACGTCACGCCAATATGGATATGCCGAAGTAAACACTTCATCTTCAGATGAGCTGAGCTGGAAAACTCTGCCAATTGTGAGTATGCCTTCGGAGCTAGGTTTTTTATTGCCTAGGACATAGCCGTTACTGCGAACGTCTATCTCGTGGTTTTCCTCACCCATAACAATGTAATCGCAAATTTTCATTGGTGTGGTGTGAAGATCATTTTGGACCATTATTTTCTCCACATAATTGTGTATTAAATTTGGGTTCTTTCCTATCAGATATGAGTCCTTGACTATGTGGAACATAATTCCCTTCAGGACCTCATAGACACCAAAATAAATACAGAGGGTAAGAAGACTCACGCTGATCCCATGATCCCATGTAGGGATGTATAGCTACAGACAAGAAAACCCACCCAGAATAATTGGATGAGTTGCTCCGCTGACTTTCGTAGTGTCCAAGTGACGAGGGGATCACTACGTATACGGATGATCTCTATGAACACCATCCAGATGAGAATAATTTGAGCTCTTCCATCTGGGTTGGTTTGCTCGGCTTGAGAAAACAAGTATGACATGAGTGGGAGGAAAAGGGCATAAGCTGAAGACAGGAAGAGGTTTGCCACTTGGTCACCTCTGATAAATCTAATTATTGGCATCATCTCGGTTGCCAAAAGAAAAAATACAGAAATTACTATGATCAGGGAGGTTATAACCATTAAGATCTCAGCTCCAAACTCACTCACACAAGAATATTTCTCATCGTTAATCATGGCTGGAACCTTTCTCTTGTCTTTTGTTGGATTGGTCTTAAAAGAGGTTGTTTATCTTGTTTCTCTGGGCTATGTTTGATCTAAGTATTTGGTTTTCTTGGCAGACTTTAAGAATTGGATTGTGGAACTTGAGATTGGGTGATAGCTGATGTTTGAGTTGGTTTTGGATCTCTGATTTAAGGTTTATACATACTTATAAGTATTGGTCTGATGGGTTAATCTGTTGCATCACATGAGAATGGTGCATGCACCTCTTTCAGGAATGAACTAAACGGCGAGTCAAATAAAATTATCTTACATAGAGTTTTATAATGTGAAATCAGTTCTCTGTTTTTAGTTTATAACATAGTAGTAAAGGATTGCATCCAATGTTTTGAGTCCAATGGCTTTCTGTTTCCGTCGGACAGAAAATAGAATCTGTCAAACTAACACAACAAGAATAAAACACTTTTCACGAGGATAAAAAAACGACTTTTTACGATAGACTATTTTCATAGTTCAGCTTTTTCTTTTTGCGACAAACTATCATTATAAATATACTTTTTCCCTCATAAAAAGTGTCTACTTTGTTGTAGTGTAAAATTTGAGTCCGATCATGTTCCCAATAGGTACTGTGTTATGAATCAAGATGCTCCCATTTAGAATAAAACAAATAAAAGAGGATGCATCCATTTAGTTAGAAAAGGAGAGCAGTGAATTAATCTGTGAAGACTGAGATCTGGACAAGTCATACTTAATTGGAAGATCTATTGTGCAGATTGGTAGAGTTATACTACAAATTAATATTTGCGTTTTCATGCCTCAAATAGTGCATCTGAATAACTTAACAAGATTTTCATATGAAAATATATTTAGAAACTAAATATTTCAAAATTTAGAATTCTTTTACTATAATTTTAAATAGATAAAAAAAATACTACTTTTGAATATATGGTTTAAAATCTATAAATAAAGTGATATTGTACCTATCTAAGAAAAATAGTTATAAATTTCTATAAAAAATATATAATATTTGATTTACAAGTATATATATTTTCATATGAAGATTATGTTAAAGGGTTCAATCGATAATTTGGTTTTTAAAATATAAAGATATTTATTCATAATACATATCAATATATACGTGCTATGTGCCATAGCCTCACTTCGACATATGGCAATCTAATTATTGGTTTCCTCAACTTGTTAAATTATGTTCATTATGGTCATGTTTGGCTGTGGAGTAAAATTAATAAGGATTAAATTGTTTGCTTCATTTTACTTCTAATATTTTACATCTTGTTTGGTAATTGAATTCATGGTATAAATTAATCCATCTAGAGAAGTAAGATGTTAGAAAATATGTCTCTATTTATGAGAGTGGACCATATAAGTGGAATAAGTGTAGAGTAAGTATATAATTAAGCCGGTTAATTAATCAGCCAAAATAAAGGACTATCATTGTGAATTGAAAGCATGTGCATGGAGCATGACTGTACACGTACGTATGAATGGAAATAAATAGCTACGATCCTAAGATTCATAATCCAACCTTTCATTGATTTTGAGATTCGTGCATAACAATTAGAGATTCATACAACTCAAAAAATAAAAGGATGAACTTGGAATTTGAGGACCCTACAATCGCTTTGAGATCGTAGCAGATTTATTTTCATGTATGAATATCTTTTCTATTTCCACAGAAAACTGGGCGGCACTTGGATCGACACAAAGGTTTTTATTTTTTATTTTTATTTGCAAAACATCTTTTTGTCGCTTACTGTCTGGACTGCTAATTAATTATTACTAATTAAGTGAGCGGAAGAGGCTGGATTGTATGGTTTAGCTTAACTATGTGATTTTGTGTGGAAGCAAAGAAATAAAAAGGTCTTTAGAGAGAAGGTGTTTGCCTTTAACAAATTTAGTTGATATAATTGAGGTAGACATGACAATGAATGTAATTTTATTATTTGTGTTCCATTTTATAGTTTGAATTGGTAGCTTCTACCGACATTGTTAAAAAAAAAAGAAAAAAAAGAGAGTAGAAGTAGGGACGGATGTATACTTAATTAGTCAATTTCATAATAATTTTTTCAATTATATATATCAAAATTTAGATGATTTTTTTAAAGACTTTAATTATATACTTCTCAAATATTGAATGTATGCTTTTAGCTAATGAATAGAATTTTAATGTAGCTGTTAAGACTTCAATTTAAATTTCATTTTTAATTATGTCATGTTTTAGTATTTTCAAACTAGACTTTTTTGTGCTGTTTTTTTTTGGTATATTTTTGTTTAAGCAAAGATTGTGAATTAAGCCATTCAACTAATTAATATTCAAAAAAAAATTTATTCAAATTTCAAACTTACAATCTCTCAAATATAAAACATTGCTTTTGGCTCTAAATCAAATATCGGTTCTCTGCTCGCTAGAACTAAGTTATATGAAAGTATTCCATTTTTCTTAAGACTGATAAAAAATATTTAGGTTGTGTATATGATATTAGAGTGGAATCACTAATTAATGTCCAAAAATGAGCCAGTGATTTCTCGACTTGATGTAAACACATTTATTTTAGGATGGGTATTAAGATGCTGCGAGAATAACATAATTTTGTGTAATTCTTTATTTTGGATTGTGATGTAAACATATTTATTTTGATAAAACTTGATAGTGTCTGCTATGTATTTAAAAATAAATAAAAAATTCTCAAGTTGATCACTTCTAGTTGGGTGTGCGCAAGGGTTTGCTCTTGGGTAGGGGCAGGGCGGACCGGGCATACTCGGGCAAGGGCACGGACAAGGTTAGAGGTTGGGCATGGGTATCTCGGGCCAGGCATCCTGGTTTTTTTTTTTTTTTTGAAAAACGGTGCCCTGCCCGTCCTATACCTGTGCCCATTGTACCCTTGAGGGGCAGGGTGGTTCGGGTAGGCGGTCCAGGTAGGGTGGTGCGGTCCGTTTTTTTTAACAGTGTCATATAAATATTATTACGTGTTTATAATTTGACTTTTAAAATCTAAATAGTTCAATATCAAATAATACACACACACACACAAAATTATCAAGTCAAATCTTTATAATTCATAAATAAATAAAATTTGTAACTTATATATAAAAATTATTCTTGAGAATAATTGTATGTTTATTCGGCTAAGTACAAATGTATTTATTTATTTTTTTACACGAGTCATTTTATTTTATTTTCAAATTCTCATTCTAATTATATAGTTTCATAATTTATTTATATCTCAATATTTTTAGTTTACATTTTAAATTGATAATATATTTTCTAAATGTTCATTTATTTTCAATGGGTTAAATAAAGTATAAATAAAAAATATCTTAAATCAATTAATTTAAAATAATAAAATATAAATAAAAATTTCTTAAATCAATTACTTTAAAAATAATTATGAATTATTTTAAAGCAATAGATTAAAAACTAAAAGTTACTTATTCAATAATAAAATTTCAACTTAAGATAAATAAATGGATGAATTTTAGTGGTAAAATTATATTCAATAATAAAATTTCAACTTAAGATAAGTATATGTTAGTTTTTTTTATTTAGAATATATAATGATGTTTTCATCAGTTTACTTATTAGAATGTAGATAGGAATGCCTATTAATGTTAGTGTATGTGTGCTAATATATCTACTACTTGATATACTTACAATTAAGATGTATCCTGATTATCTTTAATAAAAAATTAAACTTGCAGGAAACAAAATGCATGTGTTAGTTTAAACCATGTGTGACCAATATAATTGGGATATGTAACTAGGCAATTTGTCAATTTTCTCAAAGACACCATAACCATAGTTTAAGAAATAAGATTAATTAGGGTATCTAGTGTCATCAAAGACAACATCCGATCCTTTCATTTTTTTAGTTGGATTAATAATGCAAGTATCAAAATTTTACACCATAACCATAATTTGAATTTACTTGTCTCTAGGAGTATAAAATTGAGTGAAAATGTTTTGTAATCGTTTGACGGTATTTTTTAGGTATATATTACTAAAATTATCCAAAAAATATGTTAAAATTTATTTTTGACAAAAATAATATCATGTTGATATATAGTCCATGGACTCCATATTAAATAATTCAATTTTGTCCCAAATATATAGTACTTGATCAATAATTCTAAATGTACTCCATCAAAACTTGTTAAAAAATAGTTGTGCACAAAGGTAAGGTTTTAAAACCTTAAATCATCTTTGAAATATACACTGAAGTTCAAATTTTTGATCTTCAAAATAAAAATAATGCCTTAGAAAATTATACTAGACAAATAATTTCTTATTTAAGAATAAATTTATTGAGTGAGCTCTTTAACAGCTTGTACAAAAATTTGGCCGTCTCATAATCAATTAGCGAATTTGTTCCTCTTAGCCTAAGAAATAAAAATAAAAAATTAGGAAGGATATTTGATTAAAATTCGCATTTCATTATGATTTATGTCATCAAAACATTCCTTGAACGTGTCAATTACTGTTGAAGATGCAAAGCTATCAACTTTCAAACTAGCTACTTGATATAAAAGTTATAACATACTGTTTGGTTCAAAATCATTTGGAACAAATTTCATTATAATTTTTACAAGAAAAATTATTACTGCAAAGTATAAACATTTAAAAAAAATTATAAATAAGTTTTTTTAATATATTCGAAAAAGGTGATTTCATTAAATATGCAAGCCCAACTTCCTTTTGATTTAATAAAATAAAAAATACAAAGTAAAAAAAAAAGATAAAAATTCAAAAAAATTAGTGCAACCAATTGTCGAAAACTCTAACATACTGTTTTCTCATTTCTGCGATATTATTGAATTTGCAAGTAATGTCTGCGAATAAAAAATTATTTGTAGATAATAAATATTAACTTTTTTGTTTTGTTGTCCTTCTTATTTGTTCAAGATTAAAATTAAGAAATTGACTATCTTTCTTTTTTTACATATTGGGCCCCTTTTTTTTTAACAGTGTCATATAAATATTATTACGTGTTTATAATTCAACTTTTAAAATCTGAAATACATACATACATACCGGCCATTTTTATTAATATCCCAAAAAAATAGATAATTTTAAAAATAACCTCATTTTTTTTTATTAATGCCCTAACCGCTTGGAAGCGGAGCGGGCCAATATCAACACCAAGAGGTTTGGCCATCTTAATTACAGAGCCTTAAAGTTATTAAAAGCAAAGGACATGGTCCGAGGGCTACCATTAATAGAGGTCAAGTCCAACACATGTGAAGGATGTATCTTTGGTAAGCAACACCGAGCAACATTTCCTAGTGGAGAGGCATGGCGAGCACGTGCACCTCTGGAGCTGGTCCACACTGACATATGCGGAAAGATGCAAACTCCATCCCAAGGACAAAACTGGTACTTTCTACTCTTTGTTGATGATTATACAAGGATGGCGTGGGTATATTTTCTAAAAGAGAAGTCAGAGGCCTTTGAGGTGTTTAAAAAATTCAAGGCCATGGTGGAGAACCAGAGCGATCGTAAAATTAAGGTGTTGCGAAGCGACCGAGGTGGAGAATTTACCTCAAAGAAATTCACCAAGTTTTGTGAGGATCATGGCATAAGAAGGCAGCTGACGACACCTTATACTCCTCAGCAAAATGGAGTAGCTGAAAGGAAAAATCGAACGATTGTCGAGATGGCCAGAGCAATGCTCAAGGAGAAAGGTATGCCTAATACTTTCTGGGCTGAAGCCGTGAGTACAGCCGTCTATATTCAAAATAGAAGTCCCACAAAGTCGGTTCCAAACCGAACCCCATGTGAAGCTTGGAGTGGTGTCAAGCCGGAGATTACTCACATGAAGGTCTTTGGGAGCATATGTTATGCACATGTACCGGCTGAAAATCGGTCGAAGCTTGATGATAAAAGTGAGAAATGCATATTTGTCGGCTACGCTGATGGCACGAAGGGATACCGGTTATATAGTTTGGAGAAGAAGAAGCTTATAATAAGCAGAGATGTCATGTTTGACGAGAATGCTTCTTGGAACTGGGAAGAAGAAAAAATTCATAGAAGACAGTCAGTGCCAACTATTATCACACTAGATCAACCGATCATTTCTACAATCGAGCCACAAGATCAAGGTGGTACACAAGGTCAAGACGGGTCAAGTTCAAGCACTACTTCAAGTCCAGATTCGAGTCCGAGTCCGAGTCCTAGCACAAGACCCGAAGAAGATTCAACTATATCAGAGTCACCTCCTAGGCGAGTAAGATCTTTAACTGAAATTTACGAGTCATGCAATTTCTCAATTGTCGAACCTCAAAGCTTTGAAGAGGCCGAGAAGCATGAAAATTGGATAAAAGCCATGGAGGACGAAATTCACATGATTGAGAAGAATAACACTTGGGAGCTTGTAGATCGACCAAAAGATCGTGAAGTCATTGGAGTTAAATGGATCTACAAGACGAAGTTAAATCCCAACGGCTCGGTTCAAAAGTACAAGGCGAGGCTTGTGGCAAAAGGCTTCAAACAAAAGCCAGGCATTGACTATTACGAGACATATGCTCCAGTTGCAAGGCTAGAGACAATACGAACAATTATTGCTCTAGCAGCTCAAAAGAAGTGGCGATTATATCAACTCGACGTCAAATCAGCATTTCTGAATGGTTACCTTGAAGAAGAAATCTATGTGGAGCAACCACAAGGATTTTTAGTTCAAGGGGGAGAGAATAAAGTGTACAAGTTGAGAAAGGCATTGTACGGACTCAAGCAAGCACCAAGGGCGTGGTACAGTCAGATCGACAAGTACTTCACGCATAATGGTTTCGAAAAGAGCAAGAGCGAGCCGACCTTATACGTCAAGAAAAGAGGTACTGATATTTTAATTGTTTCATTATATGTTGATGATTTGATCTTTACGGGGAACAATGAGATGATGATGAAGGAGTTCAAGAAAGATATGATGGAGACGTATGAGATGAGCGACCTCGGCTTGCTACATTATTTTCTGGGTATAGAAGTATGCCAAGTTTCTACTGGCATATTTATATTCCAGAAAAAGTATGCAGAAAACATTTTGAAGAAATTCAAGATGCAAGACTGCAATCCAGTAGCGACCCCCTTGATGCCGAACGGAAAACTAAAGTTAGATGATGGAGCAAAGAAGGCAGATCCCGTAATCTATAGAAGTCTAGTTGGAAGCCTGCTATATCTCACCGCCACACGACCCGACATTATGTTTGCTGCAAGTCTGCTATCAAGATACATGAGTAGCCCAAGTCAAATAGATCTAGCTGCTGCAAGAAGAGTCTTGAGATATGTTAAAGGAACAAAAGAATATGGAATATGGTACAAGCCCATAGAAGACTCTAGACTAATCGGCTACACAGACAGCGACTGGGCCGGATGCCTCGACGATATGAAGAGCACATCAGGGTATGCATTTTCATTTGGATCTGGTATATGCTCTTGGTCAACAAAGAAGCAAAGTATAGTTGCACTATCATCTGCCGAAGCTGAGTATGTAGCAGCAGCTCGAGCCGTCACACAAGCCGTTTGGTTAAAGAGAATCGTTGAAGATATTGGTGAGAAACAAGAAGTACCGATAATAATATATTGTGATAGCAAGTCAGCAATCGCAATCAGCGAAAATCCAATTAGCCATGACAGGACCAAACACATCGCAATCAAGTATCACTACATCCGAGAAGCAGTTGAGCAACAAGAAGTGAAACTGAAATTTTGCCGCACAGATCAACAACTCGCCGATATCTTCACAAAGGCATTATCAAGAGAAAAGTTTTTGCGCAACCGGGAATTGATCGGCATATCAAAATTTAAAGAAGATCAAATTGGTGCTGAGGGGGAGTGTTGAAATTATTAACAGCACCAATATTATATTTCTAAAGAAGGCCCAAGGCCCAAATACATTTCTAGATTGTACAATAGAATATATAAATTGAAGTCGACAGTATAGGCATCCTAGAAATATCTAGAATTGTATATTATAATATAGGATTCAAACCTACAATAGTCAAAGTCGGTAGAAAAGAATGAACTAGAAATTACTACTGCAATGTAGTCTTTTGTAGAGTTGTATAAAATAATCTAGAGTTAGGACTAACCGACTTTACTAAAGTCGGTGGATGAAATAACTTGGTTATTCTAGAAATAACTTGTACCGACTTTACACTTGTATATATAGATGTAGCATGTGGCGTGAGGGATATGAGAAAGAAAACATAAAGCTTCTGTACTTGTAAACACCACCACTATAAATAAAAGAAATCAATATATATATACACTCCTCTTGTTTCAATACTACCATCTGAATTAAATTTCCAACAGTTTCTCCATTGGTGAGTCGATCACCACTTTTTCTGAAGGACTTCAGTATAGCTTCCTTTGTATCAGTACTACTGCGAAATACAGTTGGGGATGATCTTGGAATTATTCTTCTGATCCACTTCGGAATGCATTCAAGTATTGACACGTCAACAATGGAGGAATAATTATAAACTCTGGTGGCCTTCTTTCTTCGTGCTTTTCCCTCCATTGTATGATTTACAAAATGGGAAAGTCTTTGGTGTGACATAGATACTTCCGATGAGCTGTGAGATTTATTCCAATTGGTAGGGTTTATAATGTACCTTTCGACAAAGTTAAAAATGTACCATCGCCTCCAGGAAAATGTCCCGGTGTATTGGATGTAGATGGATGCAACAAAGAGTAAGATTGTGATGGCTAGATCAAGATGAGGAAAAAATTTCACAACCATAGAACCACGTCTAAAATGATGAAAAAAACATTGGTTGTATGTTTTTTCTACAATTAGGGATAGCCATGCAGATCTCTTTTTACTAATTATATATATAAGGTAAACCCCATTCCCGAACAGTATGTTAACACCGAGCATATCAAAGAAGATATACCATGGAAAATAATGATATACTGGTACCTTGATGTGCAAAAGTTCTGAAACGTACTTCAGCTCTTCTTTGATAATGCTAAATACCCTCTCTGTTGGGTTTCTCTCTCCATCACTTTTGTTTGTTTGAATATCTCGATTGCTGCCAATGTAGTCAATTATCCCTTTTAGTACAAAATCAAGGGATTTTTTACATCCAGCCTCATCTACTGGGAGCTTGGCAAACCTCAGCCTCAACATTTTAGCGAGGGCAAGGGAGAGACACACGTCACGCCAATATGGATATGCCGAAGTAAACACTTCATCTTCAGATGAGCTGAGCTGGAAAACTCTGCCAATTGTGAGTATGCCTTCGGAGCTAGGTTTTTTATTGCCTAGGACATAGCCGTTACTGCGAACGTCTATCTCGTGGTTTTCCTCACCCATAACAATGTAATCGCAAATTTTCATTGGTGTGGTGTGAAGATCATTTTGGACCATTATTTTCTCCACATAATTGTGTATTAAATTTGGGTTCTTTCCTATCAGATATGAGTCCTTGACTAT
Organism: Carex pumila; assembly: GCA_033356055.1. NCBI lineage: Eukaryota > Viridiplantae > Streptophyta > Magnoliopsida > Poales > Cyperaceae > Carex > Carex pumila. The sequence goes on along the minus strand of JARJHM010000501.1, from coordinate 154,111 downwards.
GTGGAACATAATTCCCTTCAGGACCTCATAGACACCAAAATAAATACAGAGGGTAAGAAGACTCACGCTGATCCCATGATCCCATGTAGGGATGTATAGCTACAGACAAGAAAACCCACCCAGAATAATTGGATGAGTTGCTCCGCTGACTTTCGTAGTGTCCAAGTGACGAGGGGATCACTACGTATACGGATGATCTCTATGAACACCATCCAGATGAGAATAATTTGAGCTCTTCCATCTGGGTTGGTTTGCTCGGCTTGAGAAAACAAGTATGACATGAGTGGGAGGAAAAGGGCATAAGCTGAAGACAGGAAGAGGTTTGCCACTTGGTCACCTCTGATAAATCTAATTATTGGCATCATCTCGGTTGCCAAAAGAAAAAATACAGAAATTACTATGATCAGGGAGGTTATAACCATTAAGATCTCAGCTCCAAACTCACTCACACAAGAATATTTCTCATCGTTAATCATGGCTGGAACCTTTCTCTTGTCTTTTGTTGGATTGGTCTTAAAAGAGGTTGTTTATCTTGTTTCTCTGGGCTATGTTTGATCTAAGTATTTGGTTTTCTTGGCAGACTTTAAGAATTGGATTGTGGAACTTGAGATTGGGTGATAGCTGATGTTTGAGTTGGTTTTGGATCTCTGATTTAAGGTTTATACATACTTATAAGTATTGGTCTGATGGGTTAATCTGTTGCATCACATGAGAATGGTGCATGCACCTCTTTCAGGAATGAACTAAACGGCGAGTCAAATAAAATTATCTTACATAGAGTTTTATAATGTGAAATCAGTTCTCTGTTTTTAGTTTATAACATAGTAGTAAAGGATTGCATCCAATGTTTTGAGTCCAATGGCTTTCTGTTTCCGTCGGACGGAAAATAGAATCTGTCAAACTAACACAACAAGAATAAAACACTTTTCGCGAGGATAAAAAAACGACTTTTTACGATAGACTATTTTCATAGTTCAGCTTTTTCTTTTTGCGACAAACTATCATTATAAATACACTTTTTCCCTTATAAAAAGTGTCTACTTTGTTGTAGTGTAAAATTTGAGTCCGATCATGTTCCCAATAGGTACTGTGTTATGAATCAAGATGCTCCCATTTAGAATAAAACAAATAAAAGAGGATGCATCCATTTAGTTAGAAAAGGAGAGCAGTGAATTAATCTGTGAAGACTGAGATCTGGACAAGTCATACTTAATTGGAAGATCTATTGTGCAGATTGGTAGAGTTATACTACAAATTAATATTTGCGTTTTCATGCCTCAAATAGTGCATCTGAATAACTTAACAAGATTTTCATATGAAAATATATTTAGAAACTAAATATTTCAAAATTTAGAATTCTTTTACTATAATTTTAAATAGATAAAAAAAATACTACTTTTGAATATATGGTTTAAAATCTATAAATAAAGTGATATTGTACCTATCTAAGAAAAATAGTTATAAATTTCTATAAAAAATATATAATATTTGATTTACAAGTATATATATTTTCATATGAAGATTATGTTAAAGGGTTCAATCGATAATTTGGTTTTTAAAATATAAAGATATTTATTCATAATACATATCAATATATACGTGCTATGTGCCATAGCCTCACTTCGACATATGGCAATCTAATTATTGGTTTCCTCAACTTGTTAAATTATGTTCATTATGGTCATGTTTGGCTGTGGAGTAAAATTAATAAGGATTAAATTGTTTGCTTCATTTTACTTCTAATATTTTACATCTTGTTTGGTAATTGAATTCATGGTATAAATTAATCCATCTAGAGAAGTAAGATGTTAGAAAATATGTCTCTATTTATGAGAGTGGACCATATAAGTGGAATAAGTGTAGAGTAAGTATATAATTAAGCCGGTTAATTAATCAGCCAAAATAAAGGACTATCATTGTGAATTGAAAGCATGTGCATGGAGCATGACTGTACACGTACGTATGAATGGAAATAAATAGCTACGATCCTAAGATTCATAATCCAACCTTTCATTGATTTTGAGATTCGTGCATAACAATTAGAGATTCATACAACTCAAAAAATAAAAGGATGAACTTGGAATTTGAGGACCCTACAATCGCTTTGAGATCGTAGCAGATTTATTTTCATGTATGAATATCTTTTCTATTTCCACAGAAAACTGGGCGGCACTTGGATCGACACAAAGGTTTTTATTTTTTATTTTTATTTGCAAAACATCTTTTTGTCGCTTACTGTCTGGACTGCTAATTAATTATTACTAATTAAGTGAGCGGAAGAGGCTGGATTGTATGGTTTAGCTTAACTATGTGATTTTGTGTGGAAGCAAAGAAATAAAAAGGTCTTTAGAGAGAAGGTGTTTGCCTTTAACAAATTTAGTTGATATAATTGAGGTAGACATGACAATGAATGTAATTTTATTATTTGTGTTCCATTTTATAGTTCGAATTGGTAGCTTCTACCGACATTGTTAAAAAAAAAGAAAAAAAAGAGAGTAGAAGTAGGGACGGATGTATACTTAATTAGTCAATTTCATAATAATTTTTTCAATTATATATATCAAAATTTAGATGATTTTTTTAAAGACTTTAATTATATACTTCTCAAATATTGAATGTATGTTTTTAGCTAATGAATAGAATTTTAATGTAGCTGTTAAGACTTCAATTTAAATTTCATTTTTAATTATGTCATATTTTAGTATTTTCAAACTAGATTTTTTTGTGCTGTTTCTTTTTTGGTATATTTTTGTTTAAGCAAAGATTGTGAATTAAGCCATTCAACTAATTAATATTAAAAAAAAATTTATTCAAATTTCAAACTTACAATCTCTCAAATATAAAACATTGCTTTTGGCTCTAAATCAAATATCGGTTCTCTGCTCGCTAGAACTAAGTTATATGAAAGTATTCCATTTTTCTTAAGACTGATAAAAAATATTTAGGTTGTGTATATGATATTAGAGTGGAATCACTAATTAATGTCCAAAAATGAGCCAGTGATTTCTCGACTTGATGTAAACACATTTATTTTAGGATGGGTATTAGGATGCTGCGAGAATAACATAATTTTGTGTAATTCTTTATTTTGGATTGTGATGTAAACATATTTATTTTGATAAAACTTGATAGTGTCTGCTATGTATTTAAAAATAAATAAAAAATTCTCAAGTTGATCACTTCTAGTTGGGTGTGCGCAAGGGTTTGCTCTTGGGTAGGGGAAGGGCGGGTCAGGCATACTTGGGCAAGGGCACGGGCAAGGTTAGAGGTTGGGCATGGGTATCTCGGGCCAGGCATCCTTTTTTTTTTTTTTTTTTGAAAAACGGTGCCCTGCCCGTCCTATACCTGTGCCCATTGTACCCTTGAGGGACAAGGTGGTTCGGGTAGGCAGTCCAGGTAGGATGGTGCGGTCCGGTTTTTTTTTCTGTTTTTTTTAACAGTGTCATATAAATATTATTACGTGTTTATAATTCGACTTTTAAAATCTAAATAGTTCAATATCAAATAATACACACACACACACAAGAAAAAAATTATCAAGTCAAATCTTTATAATTCATAAATAAATAAAATTTGTAACTTATATATAAAAATTATTTTTAAGAATAATTGTATGTTTATTCGGCTAAGTACAAATGTATTTATTTATTTCTTTACACGAGTCATTTTATTTTATTTTCAAATTCTCATTCTAATTATATAGTTTCATAATTTATTTATATCTCGATATTTTTAGTTTACATTTTAAATTGATAATATATTTTCTAAATGTTCATTTATTTTCAATGGGTTAAATAAAATATAAATAAAAAATATCTTAAATCAATTAATTTAAAACAATAAAATATAAATAAAAATTTTCTTAAATCAATTACTTTAAAAATAATTATGAATTATTTTAAAGCAATAGATTAAAAACTAAAAGTTACTTATTCAATAATAAAATTTCAACTTAAGATAAATAAATTGATGAATTTTAGTGGTAAAATTATATTCAATAATAAAATTTCAACTTAAGATAAGTATATGTTAGTTTTCTTTTTTATTTAGAATATATAATGATGTTTTCATCAGTTTACTTATTAGAATGTAGATAGGAATGCCTATAAATGTATTAATGACTATTAGTCTTAGTGTATGTGTGCTAATATATCTACTACTTGATATACTTACAATTAAGATGTATCCTAATTATCTTTAATAAAAAATAAAATAAAAAATTAGACTTGCAGGAAACAAAATGCATGTGTTAGTTTAAACCATGTATGACCAATATAATTGGGATATGTAACTAGGCAATTTGTCAATTTTCTCAAAGACACCATAACCATAGTTTAAGAAATAAGATTAATAAGGGTATCTAGTGTCATCAAAGACGACATCCGATCCTTTCATTTTTTTAGTTGGATTAATAATACAAGTATCAAAATTTTACACCATAACCATAATTTGAATTTACTTGTCTCTAGGAGTATAAAATTGAGTGAAAATGTTTTGTAATCGTTTGACGGTATTTTTGAGGTATATATTACTAAAATTATCCAAAAAATATGTTAAAATTTATTTTTGACAAAAATAATATCATGTTGATATATAGTCCATGGACTCCATATTAAATAATTCAATTTTTTCCCAAATATATAGTACTTGATCAATAATTCTAAATGTACTCCATCAAAACTTGTTAAAAAATAGTTGTGCACAAAGGTAAGGTTTTAAAACCTTAAATCATCTTTGAAATTTACACTGAAGTTCAAATTTTTGATTTTCAAAATAAAAATAATGCCTTAGAAAATTATACTAGACAAATAATTTCTTATTTAAGAATAAATTTATTGAGCGAGCTCTTTAACAGCTTGTACAAAAATTTGGCCGTCTCATAATCAATTAGCGAATTTGTTCCTCTTAGCCTAAGAAATAAAAATAAAAAATTAGGAAGGATATTTGATTAAAATTCGCATTTCATTATGATTTATGTCATCAAAACATTCCTTGAACGTGTCAATTACTGTTGAAGATGCAAAGCTATCAACTTTCAAACTAGCTACTTGATATAAAAGTTATAACATACTGTTTGGTTCAAAATCATTTGGAACAAATTTCATTATAATTTTTACAAGGAAAATTATTACTGCAAAGTATAAACATTTAAAAAAAATTATAAATAAGTTTTTTTTAATATATTCGAAAAAGGTGATTTCATTAAATATGCAAGACCATCTTCCTTTTGATTTAATAAAATAAAAAATACAAAGTAAAGAAAAAAGATAAAAATTCAAAAAAATTAGTGCAACCAATTGTCGAAAACTCTAACATACTGTTTTCTCATTTCTGCGATATTATTGAATTTGCAAGTAATGTCTGCGAATAAAAAAATATTTGTAGATAATAAATATTAACTTTTTTGTTTTGTTGTTCTTCTTATTTGTTCAAGATTAAAATTAAGAAATTGACTATCTTTCTTTTTTTACATATTGGGCCCCTTTTTTTTAACAGTGTCATATAAATATTATTACGTGTTTATAATTCAACTTTTAAAATCTGAAATACATACATACATACATACATACATATATATAATTATCATGTCACATCTTTATAATTTCTACATAAATAAAATTTGTAATTTATATATAAAAATTATTTTGGCAAAGATTTGTATGTTTATTTGACTAAGTACAAATGTATTTATTTGTTTCTTTATACAAGTTATTTTATTTTATTTTCAAATTCTTATTCTAATTATATAGTTTCATAATTTATTTATATCTCGAAATTTTTAGTTTACATTTTAAATTGATAATATATTTTCTAAACGTTCATTTTAAATTGATAATATATTTTGTAAACGTTCATTTATTTTCAATAGGTAAAAAATAAATCTAAAAAATAGATATTAAAAAATAAACATATAAAACAGAAATTAAACCTATTGAAAATACGGATACATGGGTTGGGTATACGGGTACGGGCACAACGGGTACGGGTATAAGTCGGTCCGGGTATGGTCGGGTTTTTGCCCAAAAAATAGTGACCGGCCCATTTTTTGTCCGTACCCGTGTACCTGTTTACCCAACCTATACCCGAGCTCGGACACGAGTACCCCGGGCATAGAATATGGGCGGGCAGAGCACGGGCTGCCCTATGCGGGTATAATGAATCCACTAGGTGTGCGTACATGAATCTGCGTGTCCCCGTATTTTATGGATCTCAGGCACAGTGAATAAGCCAATTATTTTTAAGAAAAATGAAGTTAGTCAACAAAGCATTTAGTTTAGCACAAGGTACGAAGCACAATTAAGGTGCCAAAAGGTACGGGGTACTAAGCATTCATATAAACTTTTACATGCATTATATTTTATAGTGATCACATGAAATATTATTTTGTAACAAAAATATTATTTTGTAAATGATTAGAGCTGGGCTATAGTATATTCCAATGTATAGACTCTCTTATGTATTGAGCTCTAAATCTTTGGTTTTGATTTCAAAACAACCGATTCAAACCGTCCACTTTGATATTTTATATTAAAAATATGTTTGGAGACCAAATTTTATATTTTTTTCGAATTTTTTTGCTATTTTTTAGAATTTTTGAAAATCACTGATTTCTATGGTCTAGAAATTTTTGAAAAACAGCGATTTTCAAAAATTCTTAAAAATTAGTTTAGTACTGTAGGGTAACTATTGAAATAATTATTCTATGATAAATGAGGAGAGTTCAAATGCCTCTATTTTTTGTGGTTCCGCATTGCCTTCATTTTTAAAAAACTTTAATCATTCAAATTTAAAATTTGTAAAATCCAAAATAAAGCCATTAGATGTGATATATGTTATTTTATGTATGTGCTCATAAAAAAAAATTACATTTTAATTTTGATTTTTATGTGAATCAATATCTTCAAAATTTGAAGTCCAGAAATTATCCACATTAATACGTTTTTTACAAGCTCTAGATGACAACCAAAACAAAATTGAAATGTCATAATATTTTAAATGTGCATAGATAAAATGATATAAATCATATCCAATAATTTTCTTTTGACTTTTAAGTTTTAAATTTTGACTTATTAAGATTTTTAAAAATAAAGGCATCATAAAATTATTTGTAGATAATAAATATTAACTTTTTTGTTTTGCTGTTCTTCTTATTTGTTCAAGATTAAAATTAAGAAATTGACCATCTTTCTTTTTTTACATATTGGGCCCCTTTTTTTTTTAACAGTGTCATATAAATATTATTACGTGTTTATAATTCAACTTTTAAAATCTGAAATACATACATACATACATACATACATACATACATATATATAATTATCATGTCACATCTTTATAATTCCTACATAAATAAAATTTGTAATTTATATATAAAAATTATTTTGGCAAAAATTTGTATGTTTATTTGACTAAGTACAAATGTATTTATTTGTTTCTTTATACGAGTCATTTTATTTTATTTTCAAATTCTTATTCTAATTATATAGTTTCATAATTTATTTATATCTCGAAATTTTTAGTTTACATTTTAAATTGATAATATATTTTCTAAACGTTCATTTTAAATTGATAATATATTTTGTAAACGTTCATTTATTTTCAATAGGTAAAAAATAAATCTAAAAAACAGATATTAAAAAATAAACATATAAAACAGAAATTAAAAAACAGAAATTAAACATATTGAAAATACGGGTACATGGGTTGGGTATACGGATATGGGTACATGGGTACGGGCACAACGGGTACGGGTATGGTTAGGTACGGGTATAAGTCGGTCCGGGTATGGTCGGGTTTTTGCCCAAAAAATAGTGACCGGTCCGTTTTTTGTCCGTACCCGTGTACCTGTTTGCCCAACCTATACCCGGGCTCGGACACGAGTACCCCGGGCATAGAGTATGGGCGGGCAGAGCACGGGCTGCCCTATGCGGGTATAATGAATCCACTAGGTGTGCGTACATGAATCTGCGTGTCCCCGTATTTTATGGATCTCAGGCACAGTGAATAAGCCAATTATTTTTAAGAAAAATGAAGTTAGTCAACAAAGCATTTAGTTTAGCACAAGGTACGAAGCACAATTAAGGTGCCAAAAGGTACGGGGTACTAAGCATTCATATAAACTTTTACATGCATTATATTTTATAGTGATCACATGAAATATTATTTTGTAACAAAAATATTATTTTGTAAATGATTAGAGCTGGGCTATAGTATATTCCAATGTATAGACTCTTTTATGTATTGAGCTCTAAATCGTTGGTTTTGATTTCAATACAACCGATTCAAACCGTCCACTTTGATATTTTATATTAAAAATATGCTTGGAGACCAAATTTTATATTTTTTTCGAATTTTTTTGCTATTTTTTAGAATTTTTGAAAATCACTGATTTCTATGGTCTAGAAATTTTTGAAAAACAGCAATTTTCAAAAGTTCTTAAAAATTAGTGTAGTACTGTAGGGTAACTATTGAAATAATTATTCTATGATAAATGAGGAGAGTTCAAATGCCTCTATTTTTTGTGGTTCCACATTGCCTTCATTTAAAAAAAAAACTTTAATTATTCAAATTTAAAATTTGTAAAATCCAAAATAAAGCCATTAGATGTGATATATGTTATTTTATATATGTGCTCATAAAAAAAATTACATTTTAATTTTGATTTTTATGTGAATCAATATCTTCAAAATTTGAAGTCCAAAAATTATCCACATTAATACGTTTTCTACAAGCTCTAGATGACAACCAAAACAAAATTGAAATGTCATAATATTTTAAATGTGCATAGATAAAATGATATAAATCATATCCAATGATTTTCTTTTGACTTTTAAGTTTTAAATTTTAACTTATTAAGGTTTTTAAAAATAAAGGCATCATGGAGGCACAAAAAATGGAGGTATTTGAACTCTCCTCATGACAAATATATATTTAGATTAGTTTAGAAAACCCAAGCTCTTTACTGGATTGATCAAGCTGATTAGTTCAACACTGTTTTCTCTTTCATCCCTTCATTCTTGATTCAAAGTCTGGCAAGCATTACGTAAAATTCAAAACAGCCCCTGATTATTTTCCAATTTGCTAATTTTTTTCTTTAGTCAGATTGGCCTCTCTCATTTCAAGAATTAGTACCAAATCTGATAGGTTTTCTTGTGTGATTTCCGAAAGTAGGTAATCTATTTTGACTGTACCTCCTATACCTGTTGCTTTGGGTACAGAAATGGATAACAGCTGATAGGTTGGTTGGTACAGAACCACAAAAGTTTTGAATTCCCACGACCTATGATCCTGGCCTCACAAACTAACACAGCTGATATGCAATTTTTATTTTCCCAAGTATGAAAATGAGAAATTTAAAGGAATACCTCACCTAGTTTGGTTCCAACAAGAGCAATTGGAACATGCATTTGGAGCAAAGTGGCTAAGCTCCTGCATGCATCCACTGCTCGAAAGTAGAGAATTTCAATTTTATGCTGATTCTCATACCATGAAGGATGTTAAGGTGATATAACTGATACTTGTATGATGGAAAATATTTATCATGAGCAACTAAACTTTGGAATTGACAACTCAGCTTCAAAAATTCAATGTTTATCATAAATATTTATTATTTCTTTCTGCTGTTCAGAATTTGACAGAAATGAATGTATAGTTGTAAATTGTATAATCTATGTTTACCAGCAATCCTGATATTATCTAGAAGGAGCACTTTGACAAGTTTAGAATGAAACATGCCAAATTAATAATAAACATCAAATTCATATAACTATTTTCCCAAGTTTTCATTTTCAATATGACACAGTTCTAAATTGTAGGTACTAGCTCAAATGATGTACCACCTTCACCACCAGTCTTTTGTTACAGTATGACTTTATTATAGCTGATGCTGCCTATATATAAAAGTAATTCCAAATAAAAATGCAAATTTATAGCACACAATATTTCTTCAAAAACAACATTCATGGAATGCTGCCGTAGTTTACTATGACCACACTCTATATCTGTATATCAGATCAACTGCTCTCATGAAAAATGAACTTATTTAAAATTATGATTAATATTAAATAACAAGCATTATTTAGGACAAAATATATGATAAAATGGTAAGGTAGAACAAATGATTATTTCATTAACATTAGTCCTAATCATGTCATGACAATTTTGCATTTTGGTCCTTTCTGATTAAAATAACATGTCAAAAAGTTGCTAACAATTTGCATTACAGAAACTTGGAATAATTAATTTAGATGACGGCTACTATGCTATATGTATATAATTTTTGCAAGGGAGTACTGTCATAAATGCGCTTCTTTTCCTCGCGAATACTGTCTACTTATCAAAGTATAATCAAAGTATAAAATAAGCTTTAAGACTATTTAAGACTAGTTGGCATAATTAAGATTTATTACACACCATTAGAACTATTTAAGACTAGTTGGAACCTCTAGAAGACATTTCAATTTTGTTCTATCGTGTTGATTACTAGCAATAGAGAATCTGATAGTACATCAATTTTTGACCATTAGAAGACTCAAACTCAATTTTTGTACTAGTGAAAATAATTACTTTTAACATATAATCATATAAAAATATAAACGCGTGACTGTATATTTTAAAAACTTCAAAAAAGTTAATTTAACATAAATATCATTCCTGTCAACAGTTAGCTACTATAATTTTAAAAAAAATTTTGTAATACATATAATTACAATCAATTTACAAAATACTGTCTAGCTAACCATCGATTATATGAAAATCACATGAGTTATATATCATTATATTTTTGTATCATCATCAGACTAGTCTTAACAATTGTAAATATATAAATTTCAAATGTAATAAAAAATATTTAAAATTTAATGCATGTTAACATTTACATAAATTAATGCTTCGTACCTTGTGCTAATTAATCTAATGCTTTGTTCACCAACTTAATTTTTCATAAAATAATTGGCTATTAACTGTTACCAGAGATCCATAAAATGCGGGGAAGCAGATTCATGTGCACACACGAGAAATCACCGGTTCATTTTTAGACTGAAGTGATTTCACTCTAATATCATTTGCAGAACATACGTAGATCCTTTTTATCAGTGATCTGAAGAACAATCTGACTTCTTAATTTGATATAATTTAAGTCCTAGCAGAGAACCGGTCTTTGATTGTTTTAGAGACAAAGATATATATATACCATGTAAGAGGTTCGTTCAGTTCGAATCTGAATGTAAATTCTTTGTAGATATTAAATAATTTGGTGGCTTAATTTTTAATCTTTACTAAAAAGAAAGAAAGTTCCTAACAAGTGTGGAACAAGAAAATTTAGATTGAAAATATTAAAATTAACAATAGGTAATTATAAATGAAATTTAAGTTTAAGTTGTCACAACTATATATAAATTGATATTCTAACCATTAAGCTACAAGCATTCATGTAATATTTTACGAGAAGTTGAACTATGTTAAAAACTTCCAAAAATGTATATAATTGAAAATTTCAAATTAGGAAAGTGAATAAGCATGTATCCCTCCCAACTCCTGCTCACTTAATTAGTGGCAAAAAGATGTCTTTCAAATAAAAAAAAGAATTAACTTTTCTTTGTTAAATTAATCTTTGTGTCGATCCAAGTGCTGCCCAGTTTTCGGTGGAAATAAACAAATATTCATACGTGTATATTCATGCTCCATGCACATGCTTTCACATTGATAGTATGTTTTTGGCTGTCCTTTGATTGAAGTTTGATTAATTAAGAGGCTTAATGCGAAGTTTAGATCTACATAACGAACATAATTTTAGAAGATGATGAAACCAAATAATTAGACTTGTATCTGCTGAAGTGACGCTACGGTACTATATAGTACAACCCAACCCAGAAATAAAAAATTCTTCACTCCTCAAAATTGGAAACTTGTTTCTTTTTTTTCGTTTCTGGTGTTGAATTGTCCCATGATATTCCACTTTTTTTTTTTAGATTGGATTGCTTCATGACGTTCAACTTTTTTATTTTTTTTTCATTTTTTTCAATGGATTGAGATGTGCCATGGCGTCTCATAGAAACGCCTTGATATGTTGCTGCCTTCTCATTTTTAAAATTCTCACACGATTTTTCTTATTTTTAATTTTTTTTAATTTTTTTATTTTTTATGAATAAAATTTTCGGAGCGTATCAAGACATCTTCCAATTAAGAATGACTAGTATAATGACTTGATCAGATCTCAAGTCTTCACAGGTTAATCCACTGCTCTCCTTTTCAAACTAAATGGATGCATCCTTTTTTTCTTTATTCCAAATGGGAGTATCTTTATTCATAACTATGGTTTGAACACTTGGCCGAGTCAACTTGATATTGGTCAGATCTAATTCAAGTATTATCCGAGTTTCATGCTCACGTGAGTTTTTTCTTTTTTATCAAAACTCGGTTGAATAGTGTTTGACTCGGCCGAGTTATTCGATTTTTAGATCAAATCACGTCGAGTTAGACTAATTTCATCTGAGTCAGGCCGAGTTATATCCGAGTCAGTACATGGACACAGTGAAAATCATTGTCCTAGAATGATTTGGTTTCCTGCGTTAATTTCTTGTTGTATCTTGAGGTTGAGAGCAAAAAACTCATTACTATTGATTTGAGATTTAAGTTCAATTTTACATCTTTTGAAGAAGGAAATGGTGCTCGAAAAAAATTGAAAAGGGCGAAGTCCCTAGCTGAGTTAGGAGGAAGATTCTTCAGTTATTTCTGTGGCTAGACTTGATGTATAATTTTGTACTATAGAAAATTTGAATTTTTAGTTGTTCACGATAAACCTTTTCCATTTTATATCGTGATCTGAATTTTTTTTTTTTCCTATTTTGTCTGTCAAACAAAAATACTTAGTCAAAGACTCAAAAGTGTGGTTGTCTGCTTGAGTGACTTACGAGGCCGGTAGTCTGCGAAGCCTTTACTATTTTATTTTATTTATATTTTTTATATTTTACTAGAGTGAAGGAGATGCGTACACAGTGGTTTGCTTATTATTATTATTTTTACTAAAATAAAGAATGGAATTGTATAGAATTGAGGATGAAGGTTAAAATACCTGGAGGAATATCATATGGGAATGAAAACACTGTAGTGAGTCTCAAGGAATCAAAGTTCAACAAGAAAGAAAGATTCATCTTGTTAATCACACAATTTGTAATATGGAGGGAACGTTGCAGCAGAACTTTTAGAGAAGAATACTGCAATTTACTGCAACTAGCCTAACAAGTGGAAGCACAATGGAGATATAGTTCATTAACAGAAGCTCAACAAGAATGAATTAGCTCATTTTACTTACTATGGGTACTTAAATTTTGGTTTTTTTAAATTTATTTTCTATTTCATTATGTTTTCTTTAGTTTCTTTTCATTTGCTTTATGCTCAAATGTTTGAGCAGAATTTATTGCTTTTCTTATTTAGTTACATATCTTTTGTAACTCCAAAATGATTAATGAAACAAGGGCTAGACCCTTTTTTCTTTGTCAAAAAAAGAATGGAATTGTACTAGATTGAAAATTTGATTGTTAAGAAAATATAAAATGTAGGAATTAAATATTTGATTTCTCTTTGTGAATATCATTCACGTTTTTTATTATTATTTTATGAAATAGTCTATTTTATATTAAAATTAGATAAATTTTAATATTTTAAGTAATTTCACTACAAATTTGATTGTTATCTATCCGAATTTAATTATTATGAGTGTTATTAATACTTAAACAGTTAACAATATGAATACTAATTTTTTTTCTACTTTTTTTAGTATAAAACAAGTTGCTACCTAAAAAATCCGAATTTCTGATCCAATTCAGCCGATTTAAGCCTATTTATCCGATTCTGATTCTATGGTTTAGTGATCAATTCTGATTCCAATATTGATACTAGGTCGAGAGAAGTGAATTGGATAGAAACGGAATCCATTGAACTCAAATTTGAGTCCGATGAATGTTGGAGGCACTCCTTTCCTGTACCGACTATCTGCGTTATAATCTAAACACGGGGAACGGATTATACACTATAAAACTCCTCTAATATAATTTTATTTGACTCACCATATATTAATTTAGTTCAGTCCTGGATCAGGTGCATGCACCATTCTCATGTGATGCAATAGATTAACCCATCAAACCAATATAAGTATGGGTAAACCATAAATCAGAGATCCAAAACCAACTCAAATAACATCAGCAATCACCCAATTAATACTCAAGTTCCATAATTCTATTCTAAAGTCTGCCAAGAAAACCAAAAATACTCAGATCAAACCAAGTCCAGCATCAATGCATTACTAGAATTAATTGGCTAATTTCATTCGATGCTTGTCGAGAAAACAAATACCCTGATCATACATAGCAAGTGTCAAATATTACCTGACAATTTGTTAAACTATCCACTCAAATTGGGTTCTAAATTGCAACAAGATAAACAACCTCTGAGTATTTAAAACCAATCCATCAATGCTATTGGGCTATTGGATTACTGAGTCCATTAATGGCCCATACTTAATATTATTGCAACTTTATAGGCCGTTGATTTCATTAATTAAGCCCTCTTCTACTACGCAGATTAATGCGCCCTTCTAAGAGGTCCTGATAAATAAAAGAACCCCAAAACATTATAAACTTTTTCATGCCTTCTACCTCATTTTTTTTTCTTGTTGAAAAAACTTCATAGTGGCTGTCAAGTGTGTACAGAAATTAAATAATTCAAGTATCTAGGGGTGTCAACGGGTACGATACGTTATTTTTTATATCATTTAAGTAATGTTATCTCTCATTTGATATGTTATTTTGTTTGAGATATATATATTTTTTAAATATGTCAAAAAGTAGCAACTAAATTTTTTGTTTCCGCATCTTCCGCATGATGTCAAATTTGAATATTATTTTTCTTATCTGGCTATGTTTTAATGTTTTTTCATGCCTTAACATCAAATCAAAATAAGGAGAAAACTTTTATATTTCACAGTTCTTTTTAGATTAAAGTAAAAAAAAAATACATCATATTGTATAGATAAAATGATTGTTAAAAATTTACTTGCCGATAAGCCAAAAAATAAAAATAGATTCTTTCTGTATTGGATAACGGAGTAAACAAGTAATGTTTTTCGAAATAATTGTTGGGGATAAATACAGAAAGGGAAGAAAAAGTTATTGATACAAAGTAAACGTGTGTAAAATATATTAAATATTGGTCACATTATAACGAGTAGAAAATGGCAAATATTATGCCAGCATATTATACCCAATATAATATTTATAAAAAAATATATATATAGATTAAAATATTCAACCAAGATTTATAATTATTTCAGGAATAAGAAAAATGTAAGGGAAAAAAATGCAAAATAGCAACATATTATAAGTTGTTCCTGATATATATGTTGTTGTTAAAAATTAAAATGATACACAAAATGATTGTTTTTATTTTCATTGTCGAAACCATAGAGAAAGAGAAGAAATGAAACAGAGAAAATGGAGAAATAAGGAAATAATTTAATTGTAAGAATTGAAGATAGTAGTAAGAAGAAATAAGGAAACGGATCGCTAGAGATTTATTCAATTTTAATGTGATAAATTATGTAGCAATCTATGTGGCGAGTATATTTTTAACTAAATTTAAATTTCTACACATAAAATAGATGTATTTAATCAAAAGAAAACAGATTATGTTATTAGAGGGTTGATATTTAATTCAAAAATTCATCTTTCAATCTCAGCCGTTGGTAGATCAGGACAACTACATGTATAATATAAGAATGGAAAAATGAAGATATATAATATTATTTTTAAAAATTATCTTATATGATAATGGGTAAGATAACAAAAAAAAAATTGTTTTCATTATTCATACCCAATAAGCTAAACGAAAAAGAATTCTTATCCTTACCTTCGGATACAATACAAATCGGGCAAACAGACAAATGGATGCCATTGACACCCCTACAAGCATCACATCTAAAACAGTTAGATAGTAAATATCTCTCTACTAGACTTAGATGGGACTAAAAATACTTGTAATTGACTAAGATGAATAAATTGTTTAGCTAAGAAGAAAAAAATAAATAGTTTATTTTCGGCATATTATATGCCAGTCTAATTATTTGGTTTTCTCATCTTCTTTACTTATCTTCATTATTATGTAAATCTAAAATTCGAATTAAGCCAGTTAATTAAACAACCTTCAATCAAAAGATAACCAAATAAGTAGACTATAATGTGAAAGTGTAAATGTGCTTCAAGCATGACTGTATATGTATGAAGAGTAAGACTTTGAATCAATTACAAATATTGGGTGTTCAATCTAGGGTGCTTCAAACATGACTGTAAAAATGTTCTTCAATCTAGGGTGTTTTTAAGTTTATCAAGGCCCTTTATGAACTTAACTTTAAAAACTATCAAATTGACTTTGAATAACGAATCCAAAAAATCTTAATGTGAAATTATAAATTTTCAAATTAAATTTGTACAGACTACAAAGTTCTGTGTTTAAAAAATAAATTCATTTATAAAACTTCTAATACATTTTGACTGCTTTACTTCATACCAAATTAATTCTAAAATATAAATTTTTTGCATGTAGAAGCATTACTCATGTAGAAGCATTACTCGTGATGCATATCAGTTTCAATGATTTGGTTTTGTTGTTCAAAACTAGAGTATTAATAATACCCGGATCGGGTATACTCGACCATACCCGCCCGTGCCCGCCGCCTAGGGTACCTGTGCCCGAGCCCGGGTATGGGTCGGGTACTCGGGTACGCGGGTATGGGCAAAAATCGGACCGGACCAGTTTTTTTGGACCAATACCCAACCATACCCGTACCCTAGTACCCGTACCCGATACCCGACTACTGTTCATCAAAATTCAAAATTCAAAATTTCTGTTTTTCCCTCCCACCCGGTGCCATCCCATCCGGACCTGACCGGCCGGACCCACCCAGACCGGACCTGACCGGCCGGACCCACCCAGACCGGACCGACCGAATGGGATGTTTTTTTTTTGTTATTCTTTAAAAATTCAAAAATAAAAAATTTAAATTTTATCTCTCCAATCAAAATAAATTTTTTTTTAAGAAATATGTAATTGCCTAATGGGTAACTTATATTAATCTGGGTTGTCGGTTAAAGGATTTTCATTCAATTGACTTCTTTGAAAATAAAATTCTCAGACACCGCTCACAGGGGGCTACCGCCCCCCTACCACCCCCCGCATATTTCATAATTCTGGATCGCCAGTATGCCAAGCGATCTGAGTAGAAATAAAAAAAAATCAAAAGATTGGTTAGTTTGGTAAATTTGTTTTTTATTTTGGGTATTAAAAAAATGACTGAATTTAGTTTATGTAGATTTATTTGATGTTAAGTAATTAGTGATGCGTACAAAAGCGTATGCACAAAGTTTCAGTACAATAAGATGTACTTTTTAACCCTAGATACACTTTCGGTTTAGATTGCAAGTATACAATCCTATCGTGTAGTATATTGTCGGGTATCGATCCACAGGGAGTACGTTTAATTACTATGCTAAAACTTTAGTAATAAATTTCAGAAAATAAAATAAAGTAAAGTGCAATAAAAGTAAATTTGGGGGGTTGTTCTAGTGATTCCTAAGGTTGGATTTAATACCCAAAAGAAATGAGTTTAAAACAAAAATTGTAAATAAAAGTAAAAGAAAGGAATTGATTTGCTTTCAAGATTTAGAGATCTAGGGGTCTTTGATCTACAATCCCTTGCTAACTCTATCTATTCAGTATTTGTTTGAGTTCATGTATGATTTGATGAGGTTTCTAATCTAATATGTCATTAAGGATCACTTTCGTGAATTAATAACGTGTCTAAGTAATTCGAACTTCACGGTTAGGTCCTTCACCCTAGCTACTTAGACCATAAGCTCTTGTTAGTCTCTCATCTCCTCAAGTATTGATACTTCACGATTAAGTCCTTCATACCAATATCTGATTCAATTTGAGATGTCATAATTAGGGTTTGGCTTCACGGTTAGGTCATTCACCAAATTCCTAACCTTAATTTCTGTAGTTTCGGCTTAGATTACAAATTGGTTAGATCCTAATCCAAACCTATGATATTTGCATTCATAATTTGATACTCTCCTCTCATCCTAATTTCTTTAGATCCTTTGACAAAGAGATACCAAAGTGGGACTACTGCGATTTCAAGTATTAATTGTGTAATTAACACAAATGATAAATCACAAAAATTAACATCAAATCTCATAAAATAATCATAACAAAAAAAAATAACCGAATAAGATACAATTAAACAAGTTCATGCATTGACCTAAACCCCTACAGAGAGATCTACTTCCTCATGGAGAGATCCATTACAAAAATTGGCAAAAGTAAGAAGAAATGAAATAAAGAAATGATTACACCCTTTATTTGATCAAAGCCCTCAATCTTGCTGACTTCTTGCTCAGGAAACCATTCTTCTCCTTGCTTGAAAGCTTTCCTTACTCCAGAATTTATCGCTAAGTATTGTGTATGTGTAGAGAGAGAATAAAAGAGTGAGGGATGTTGAATGAGAAGAGATACATAAACCTCCTATTTTATAGCCAAGGATCATGCCCAATTTAGAGGCTAGGAAGTGGAGTTAGTGGATGCTATATTTGGATTATTTTCCAGGATTTCCTTGTCCACATTCGGCTGTAAAAACGTGTCCTTGGTGCACCAAAAATAGAAACCATGTTGAAAACGTGTACTTCTGGCTGTCTGCAAGTTTAGTGTGTCTGACTAACTCCAAATTTCCTTTTTTAGTTTCTCATATTGTAGATCATCTTCCTAGTTTTCCAAAAAGTGGACGCAAGCCTTAATCGGAGTTACGAGTCAAAAGTTATGATTATTTTAAGTTCGGGCTGCAATTATGGATTCTGCTAGAGTGCGTTCGCACTGGCATCCGCATTGCTACAGTACCATCCGCACTGCGATCCACACTGCTACAGTAATATCTTCTACATCGCTACAGTGCGTCGGCACTGCTACAGTACTATCTGCACTGGCATCCGCACTGCGTTTGCACCACCTGCATTGCAGGTGAAACTGTGTCCGCATTAGGCTCGGACTTTTTCTGTGCGACCAGAGTGTGGCTAAATCGATATTTGTGCATCTGCACGGATTTTGACGAAGAGCTTATTATACCTTTTTAATATTGGCGCGCGTCCAGAAATCCATCTAAGTACTTATTGCAGTCATATTGCAAACCGTGTGTCCGCGCTGGGCATTTTTCTTCGTTTTCTGCAAATTAAAATCAAACAAACGCAGTAACTTGATCCTAGGTGTATTTTATTTACTTTATATTCAAAATACAAGATATTTGGTGTTATTTTGTGATAAAAATCAGATCGAATATGTATATAATTTAGGCCTATCAATTAGATATTTAGATTTGTTAGATTTATTTTATGTTAGATTTGTTAAGTAATTAGATTTATTAGATTTATTGAATATGTTAAATTTATTTAGTTTATGTTAGATTTGTTAGATGTAAAGTAATTAAATTTGTTTTGATGCTAGATTTTATTTTCGAAATTTGAATTTATTTTTCATAGGTTGAAAAAATATGTTATATTTATTTTTGAAAATATGTGAAGTAATTAGATTTGTTTTGTATAGGTTAGATTTTTTTTTAAAATGTTAGATTTATTTTCAGTTTTTAAAATTTTGTTTTTTTTTTAATTTATGTTTTTTAGATTTATTCTTGAAAATTTTAGATTTACTTTTAAATATGTGAGATTTATTTTCTGTTTTTAAAATTTTGTTTTTAAAATTTTGTTTTTGTTTCTGTTTTTTAATTTCTGTTTTTTTGTTTCTGTTTTTTAATTTCTGTTTTTAATCTTTATCTTTTCAAATTTCTGTTTTTAAATTTCTGTTTTTTAATTGAGGAGGGTTCAAATGCCTCCATCATGCCTCCATTTTTTAAAACTTTAATAACTCAAAATTTAAAACTTAAAAGTCAAAATAAAACCGTTAGATGTGATCTATGTTATTTTCTCTATGTGCTCATAAAAAATTATCACATTTCAATTTTGTTTGTATGCGAATCAATAAGTTCAAAAATCAACGACTAGAAATCATCCAGATTAGTGCATTTTTTACAAGCTCTTGATGACAATTAAAATAAAATTGAAATGTCATAATTTTTTACATGTGCATAGATAAAATGATGTATATCATATCCAACAGTTTTATTTTGATTTTTAAGTTTTAAATTTTGAATTATTAAAGTTTTAAAAAATTGAGGCATAGTGGAGGCACAAAAAATGGAGGCATTTGAACCCTCCTCTTTTTAATTTCTGTTTTTTTGTTTCTGTTCTGTAATTTCTTTTTTTTAATTTCTTTTTTTTTAGATTTATTTTTGTAAATGTTAGATTTATTTTGAATAGGTTAGATTTATTTTTGAAAATGTTAGATTTATTTTGAATAGGTTAGATTTAATTTCTGTTTTTTAATTTCTGTTTTTTTGTTTCTGTTTTTTAATTTCTGTTTTTTAATTTCTGTTTTTTTATTTCTTTTTTTTAATTTCTGTTTTCTTATTTCTGTTTTTTAGATTTATTTTTGTAAATGTTAGATTTATTTATCAAAGAAGGGACCGAATGCTACAAACTATATAAATAAATTATGAAACTATATAATTAGAACGAGAATTTAAAAATAAAATAAAATGACTCGTGTAAAGAAATAAATAAATACATTTGTACTTAGCCGACTAAACATACAAATTTTGGCAAGAATAATTTATATATATAAGTTATAAATTTTAATTATTTAGGAATTATAAAGATGTGACTTGATAATTTTATGTATATATATACACACTATTTGATATTGAATTATTTATATTTTAAAAGTCGAATTATAAACACGTAATAACATTTATATGACACTGTTAAAAAAAATCAACAAAAAAACTAAAACAAAAAAACCATAAAATAACAGCAAAAAAAAAACAAACAAAAAAAAAACAGCAAAAAAAAAAAAACAAACAAAAAAACCAGCTAAAAAAAACAGCAAAAAAAAAATACCCGTACCCGCCCTACCCGTCAATGGTACACGGGTACGGGTATAGGACGGGTAGGGTATGATTTTTGAAAAATATACCCGACATACCCTTACCCTTATACCCGTCCTACCCGTCCTATCCATACCCGAGATGTACCCGTACCCGCCCGACCATTTAAACACTATTCAAAACTAATGCGATATGTTTTAGGGCTAAATGCATAAAGATAGATGTTTGGTGAACTTAAGAACACCGTAGTTCTACTCATATATGAATACCTTTTTTATTTCCACCGAAAACAGGGCACAGCACAAAACACAGAGTCCCCGCTAGGCCACAGCTGACAGTTACCTACGTACTATTACATTGTTTTAGTTTTAGTTATATGTAGGAGTAAGGCTTGGGTGCTATAGATAGCATAGAGGGTTACGGTACTACGGCTCAATATTCGAGTTTTCAAAATTCTAACAGTCAATTCGAACCGTCCATCTTGTTCTCTATATTAATATGTGTTTGGAGACCAAATTTTATATTTTTCGGAAATTTTTTACTATTTTTTTAGATAGGTAGAAAATCAAATATCTGAATGGTGCAGAATTTTTTAGATCAAATAATTTTCTACCTAGCTGAAAAATAGTAAAATTTTTTTCAAAAAATGTAAAATTTGATTTCCAAATACATATTAACATGGAGAGCAAGATGAACGGTTCAGATCGACAGTTATAATTTTGAAAACTCGAATATTGAGCTGTAGCATCGTAGCCCTCTATGCTATTCATAGCACCCAAGCTTTACTCTATATATAGAACGCATGCAGCGCCTCCTTACATCCATCACATATATAGTAAATTAAGTTTAATTTGCTACCGAGCACAGACAAAATTTAATCATGTATATGAAAATTTAATTAATTAATTTAAAAAAATTATATAGTTCGGTCTCTGCTCATAAAAACTTTATTTGTATTTATAGTTTACCAATTAGAAATTCACTTTGTGATAGTGAAGACTTGAAGACTTGAGTTTAATTCTCAATTGTATGTTTTACACTAGTGGAAAAACAGGAATCAGGATCGGCCTATCTGGATCAGTTATATGGGACACCCGATCCTAATAAGTATCTGGATCGGTTTATTTAAAAAAACCGATCTTAAAAACTATTCAGATCGGGTTTTATTGTCAACCGATCCTGATTTATGAACTATCAGGATCGGTTTTTTGTTAGAACTGATCCTGATACTATCAGGATCAGTTATTCTAAATAACCGATCTTAATAATTCAACTATCAGGGTCGGTTGTTTATAAAACCCGATCCTGACAGTATCAGGATCGGTTCTAACAAAAAACCGATCCTGATAATTGAAATATCTCAAATAAATCTTATTAATTGAAATATATCATAAAATAGCATCTGGATCGGGTCTATACATAATAACCGATCCAGATAACTTAAATATATCTAACAAATTAAAATATATCAGAAAATAGCATCTGGATCGGTTTTGTACATAAAAACCGATCCTGATAGTATCTGGATCGGTTTTCTTGCTAAAAACCGATCAAGATAACTTAAATACATTTAACAAATTAAAATAAATCAGAAAAAAGCATTTGGATCGGTTTTGTACATAAAAACCGATCTTGATAGTATCTGAATCGGTTTTATTGCTAAAAACCGATCCAGATAACTTAAATACATCTAACAAATTAAAATATATCAGAAAATAGCATCTGGATCGGTTCTGTACATAAAAACCGATCCTGATAGTATCTGGATCGGTTTTTAGCAATAAAACCGATCTTGATAAAAAAAAAATTTTAATTTTTTTTTTTTTTTGTTGTTGTAAGTAGCATGGTAAAACCTGACCAGCTATCAAGTACGTTTTTTTTTTTTAAAAGAGGTTTATAATTGAATTAATTTCTTTAAAGAGGTCAAATTAAAGATATTTCATTTCCTATGTATGTCCTATATATATGAACCGTCTGATCAAATTCGAATCAATATGGTCTTGGTCTAACCATATATATTTTGTTATCTCAGGTAATATGAATTCGTTTCCATTTGTTCGTGACATCAATTAAGCAATTAATTTTTTGTTTGTTTTGACCGGTACAGTTTTGAAATCTAGCATAGCAATATTTACTTCTAGAAATTAACTTTTTATGGTTTTTATGTTGAAATACAAAATATTTGAAATGCAAAAAATTGTACATATATATTTGAAATAATAGAAAGCACATGTAGTTGTACTAGAAAGAATGGTTTTTTTTTTAGAACCAACTTTGAAAAAAAAAATAGTATTAGAATCAGTTATTTCAAATAACCAATTCTAATACTATTTTTTTTTGTTTGCAGAACCAACTTTGTGTGGTGCGCTGTATGTAGTCTAAAATGCTCTGTTCGGATTGAAAACAAATTGGCATAGTGACAGCTTCAAAATTGAGATATCAAATTTCATTTTATAATTAGTTTTTTTTTCAATATTTTAAAATATTTATGTTTGTAATTTTAATATTGAGAAGTATATATAATTAGGCATTTGTGTTATATGTAATTAGTGTGGTGATTAATAGAATATATATATGGTTGTTGTATATGGCATATGGTTCAATTATAAATTTTTTTTGATGAAAATTAATGTAATTTATATTATTAAAATTTATGTGATAATATAATTAGTTATTTGACATTGATATTTCATTTTGAAGTCATTTTGAAAATTAAATTTTTTTTATACAATCATGCATGATGCATCAATGACTTGTGCCATATAATAAAATGCATAGGACTTGAACCCTTGTTGTGTGGGGTTGTGAAGGAACGAATACGAATATTAGCATTTGGTCGATCGGAACCGTTAAAATGAAAGAATGTCATATTAATTTCACCATTATAAAATTTGATACAATTCAGGATTCGTGTACTAGTTCATCAAAGCAAAACAATATAGCAACATCGCACGGCCGTAAATAATTTACGTTGGATCAAAACTTACAGTTGTCGGGCCTTCGGCACTTTTACGTTATTAATGTTCCATGTTATATCTTGATCATTTTAAAAATTATTACATGTCATTTAATTACAGACCCACCGTTGGATGATCATGCAGAAATGAACGGTCTGCATTCCATTTAACAATTTGATGCCATTAATAATAATAAAATTGTACAAAATTGATCATAGTAGAGTTGATTTGGCCATACAAACACAAATAAATAAATTTTATATTTTTCACATTTTTCTTAATATTAATCTGTGTAAATGCATTACCAAACAGAAAAGAAAATAAATGGTAGCCGTTTGATGGTTAATACACCATCAATATGAGTGGGGTTTACCTCAGTGATCTTTCTTATATATAGTATCAGGATCGGTTTTTTATAAAAAACCGATCTTGATACTATTTTTTTTTCAAAGTGGGTTCTGCAAAAAAAAAAATAAAAAAATAAAAAAACTATTAGGGTCGGTTTTTTATAAAAAACCGATCCTAATAGTATCAGGATCGGTTTTTTATAAAAAACCGACCCTGATTTTTTTTTTTTTTTTTTTTTTTTTGCAGAATCCACTTTGAAAAAAAAAAGATTATCAAGATCGGTTTTTTAATAAAAACCGATCCTAATAGTATTAGGATCGGTTTTTGTATAAAAAACCGATCCTGATACTATTTTTTTCAAAGTTGGTCCCACCAAAAAAAATTAGTATCAGGATCGATTTTTTATAAAAAACCGATCCTGATACTATTAGGATCGGTTTTTTATAAACAACCGATCCTAATGATAACTCCCTATATAACCTGCTTAGGGTTCTTCTTATTTTCATTTTGCGCCTCTCATTTTCAACTTAGCGTCTCTCTCTGTCTCCGTCTCTCCCTCTGTACTCTTTGTGTCTCTCTCTCTCTCTCCGTCTCTCCCTCTCCTCCGTGTCTCTCTCTCTTTCTCTCCGTCTCTTCCTCTCAAAGCCAAGCCTCTCGCAACTCCGGCTCAATTGTGTAAGTTTTTAATTTTTTTTATTGTTTCAAAAATTAATTAATGGTGTTTGTATATTGTTTTACAGTTTTGAAGACATCTCGCTCAAGTTACTTAATTATCCGTCCGATCAACTATCATGGTATTAGCTTTATCTAATTTTCCCATTATTATGCTTTTAAAACACATTTTTTTGTATTTTTTATTGGAAAATATTTTTCCATCTAATTGTTACCTTTGTTTTTGTTTTTAGGGTCTTTTTTAATCTCAAGTGATGTGATTGCAAAAGAGGTAATTATTGATTTTTTTATTGTTGTGCTTTACATTAATTGCATAAATGTGTATATTGCATAAATGTGTGTTAATTGAAGAAATAGCCCAATTAGTCATTTGTATGTTTGTTAATTAATTTTTTTTTGGATTTAAATTTCTTGTTATAATATGTAATGCTTCACAAAACTTTGTATGAAGTACATGAATTTTTTGTAATAGTTGAAGATGTGTATGATAATTAATTTAGAATGTGTATATGATATTTAATTGATTATTGCTTCTTACTGTGCAAAAAAAAAAAATTTAGGATGCTGGCCAGCAATATATATATGGAAGCTGGTCAAATAAATAAAAATATTTTTTTTAGCTTCAATAAAATATCAGGAAAAAAAAAACTTTTAAGATCCGTTTTTAAATAAAAACCGATCCTAAAAGTTTGAAAAAAAAAAAAATTTTAGGATCGGTTTTTATTTAAAAACCGATCTTAAAAGTTTTTTATTTTTATTTGAATTATGATCTGAAAAAAAAAACTTTTAAGATCGGTTTTTAAATAAAAACCGATCCTAAAAGTTTGAAAAAAAAAAACTTTTAGGATCGGTTTTTATTTAAAAACCGATCTTAAAAGTTTTTTTTTTTTATTGGAATTATGATCTGAAAAAAAAAAAAAAACTTTTAAGATCGGTTTTTAAATAAAAACCGATCCTAAAAGTTTTTTTTTTTTTCAAACTTTTAGGATCGGTTTTTATTTAAAAACCGATACTAAAATATATATATTTTTTTCAGATCATAATTCCAATAAAAAAATTAAAAAAAAAACTTTTAAGATCGGTTTTTAAATAAAAACCGATCCAGAATATAACTATTAGGATCGGTTTGTTAAGAAAAACCGATCCAGATAACTGCTATTAAGATCGGTTATAATAAACAACCGATCCTAATAGTTACTATTTGGATCGGTTCTTTAAAAAATATGATACCGATCCTGATAGTATCAGTATCGCCTTCATCAGGATCGGTTGTATTCCGATACTGATATGCGTATATAACCGATCCTGATTCCATATTTTCCACTAGTGTTAGTTCTCTCAATATAAATTTTCTTGTTTAGCTCCAGACAGTATTTGATTTTTCTTAATAATTGAAACAAAATAATTTAATTAGGTTCTACATGTGATATTTGAGTCGAATATATGCGGGAGCTTTATCCACTTTGCTCCAAATTAATGTTCCAATTATTAATTGCTCTGGTCGTAACCAAACTAACTAGATAAGGAATTCCTTTAAATTTCTTGATTTCATTTCTTCATAATTGGGAAAATAAGAATTGCATATCAGCTGTGAAACAACCAGAGATATAATATACAAGTCGTGAGGCTTCACATCTTTAATTTACTGGTTCGGTACAACAACCAACCTATCAGCTTCGATTCCAGGATACAAAGCAACATGTATAGGAGGTACAGTAAAAATAGAGTGCCTACTTTTGGAAATCACTCAATTAATACTTTCAGATTTGGTACTAATTCTTGAAATCAGAGGCAAATTTGAATAATCTAAGGAAAAAGTTTAGAAAATTGGAAAATAATCAGGGCTTTTTTGAATTTTACCTGATACTTCACCTTGAAGCAAGAATAAAAGCAACAAAGAGAAATTGTTGAATTGATCAGTTCGCTCAATCTTAGTAAAGAGCTTGCGTTTTCTAGACAAATCTAAATATATATATATATATAGTAAAGCTTAGGTGCTATGAATAGCATAAGGCCTTCCGTGTTACAGCTTAAAAAATTTATCATTTAACTACAAATTTTGATCTAATCAAGTAGCTCAGTAAATTAGTTGTATAATGAACTTGTAGAATACCAATTTTTACTATTTTTAAAAATTTTTTACTAAATTTTATGATTTATGAAAATGACAAAAAATGGTGTAAAATATTGGCAATTTTCTTTTTTTTTTTACGCCATTTTTTTTTGCAATTTCATAAATTCTAAAAAATAGTAAAAAAATGGTATTCTACAAGTTCATTATATAACCAATTTATTGAGCTACTTAGATCAAAATTTAAAATTTATATGATAATTTTTTTAGGCCGTAGAACAGAAAGCCTTATGCTACCCATTGCACCTAAGCCTTACTCCAGTATACATATTAATTTGTCACAATTTTTGTAGGATTAACATATTTTTTAATTTGTTGAATTTTTATTATTTTCTTAATTTTCTGAAATTCATTTTGTGACTTTGTTAAACTATAAATTTTTATAATTTTGTGTAAATTGTATAATATTTAGTTGAGTTTAAAGTTAAAAAATAATAAAGTTAAAATTAAAATATTTAAGTCATGACTAAATAAGTATTATACTCTAATCAAACAAGAATAATCTAAGTCATGACTTAAATAATAAATTTTAATCAAACAATTAGAATAATCTAAACCAATTTAGTTTGAAGTAAGCAATTAATTAATCTTCTTAATTAACTTTAAACAACAATCAAACATGTCCTAAATCCATCTCAACATAGAATAATAGAACTGTCATGCATAGAAGAAAATTTGACATCTCGGCCACGTGAACAGACACCTACGTTATTCATAATTACTAAAGGGAAATAAATCTGCTATGATCCGGAGGGATTGTAGGGTCCTGCGATTCTAAATCCAACTTTTTTTTTTTGAGCTGCTCGAATCTCAAAACAAATGAAAGGTTAGATTTAGAATTGTAGGACCTTACAATCCCTTTTAGAATCGTAGCAGATTTATTTCCTTACTAAAGATATTTATTTTTTTATTTTTTTAGAAACTGACAAAAGCTGCCATGTGTATTCAATATTGAATTAATATAAACAAGTTTTTATTACATCACTGGAAAGATAACAGCAAGGGAAATAGGGAATCGGTCTCCCTGTTGTGTATTCAATTAATACTTCCCCAAAACCCACTACCTTAATCTACAACAGCACCATGCATCAGGTATTCTGATGAGGGCATGTGAAAGAACCTAGTTGTCCATGCACCTGTTCTTCCAAATGT
Organism: Carex pumila; assembly: GCA_033356055.1. Taxonomy (NCBI): domain Eukaryota; kingdom Viridiplantae; phylum Streptophyta; class Magnoliopsida; order Poales; family Cyperaceae; genus Carex; species Carex pumila. The sequence continues at coordinate 125,811 of JARJHM010000501.1, read as the reverse complement.
GCCACGCTGTGCAAATGAACCTAGTTGTCCATTCTCTCTTACTCATTCCCACTTTTTCCTTAACCATTGTTGGGAACGCTTTACTTTTCTAGATGCTGAATTGCTGATATCTTTATCTTTTCCTTTCTCTCTCTTTATATTTATGCTTTGCTTAAAGTGAGGTCAAATTGGACTTTAATTCGTGGAAAATGGAAACTATATTCAACCAAAATCGGATATGTTCTTTGCTTGCACTGATTTTTACGTCCTTCCTAATCTCTTTTCCTTTCTATATGTTCTTTTTAATGCTTTGCTCATGAGCATCTTCCTCTTTTTTTTTTTCCTTTCGCTCTTCAAATTATCAAAATACAAATATCTAGAGAAATTTTACAGTGGCTAATAAATAAAAAGAGAAAGTGAATTGGAAAGAAATAAAGAAAATTTATTCTGATAAATTTGATATTGATTATCATTCGATTATATGTCCGATTGGAATTATAATTACGTACGTCACATTGACAATTCGATTCTGAATTTTAATTTCTTGATTGATCACTCTATCAGGTAACTGGACTTCTCTATCATTTGTGCTTTTAATTTGTGTGATTAAATTGGATTTTGATTTGGGTATTGAATTATGAGGTATATTTACCGGTATAGCGGGTTTGAGGTTGAAATTTGATTTTTAAAGTAATAAAATTGTCTGTTCTAGTAATGTAGGAATTAGATATAATTGTGGTAGGGATTCCAATTGTGTGAATATAATATGACTTGTTATACAGATAATCAAGACCCAGTGTTATCGCCGATTAAATTTGCATGCATAATTTGAATTGCGTGTATTGGTGTGGATTAATCCAATCAGTTGAATAGTTATTTGAATAAGTCACTTATAAATAAGCGTGTCGTCAAATAAGCGTGTCGTCAATGCTTGGTACCTTATTATGCTTCTCACGTACCTTGTGTTTTATATTCTAAATGTTTTGTGACCAACGTTATAAAATAATTGGGTAATCACTTTGCTGGAGATACACAATTCGGACCGAAATTTTAAAAAATACCATAATTAAAAAAAAATAAATCAAATAACCATTGATTGTGAAAATTTTCAATTTTGACATAGCCGCATCCCTATACTGCGGACCCCCTTCCTAGGGACTGTATCCCCTAGTTGCAGTCCCTTTTTTTTTCTAATCAAACTTTCGCCTGCAGGAGAAGGAAAAAGGAAAGAGAGAAAAAAAAGGGGCCGCTACTAGGGGCGGAGGCCTTTTTTTTGGGATGCGGTCCTAGGAAGGGGTCCGCAGCATGGGGATGTGGCCAAGGTATTTTTAAATTAATTCCCAACAAAATATGGTTATTTGGTTTATTTTTTTTGGGTATGGTGTTTTTAAAATTTTCGACAATTCGGGGACGCAGATTCATGTGAACCCGTATCCTCCAAGGTAATTGACTGAGTAAAATTAGCTCTCATAAATCTCAGCCGAGCAATTGGAATTCAGCATCTATTTAAACATGGGGTTCTGTTTTGAGATTGGTGTCCCAGAATTTGACTCGCCATTTTGTTCAGTCCTGAAAGAGGTGCGTGATGCAAAAGATTAACCCATCAGACTAATATAAGTATGTATAAACCTTAAACCAGAGATCCAAAACCAACACTAACATCAGCAATCACCCAATACTTATGTTCCACAATTCTATACTTAAAATCTTCCAAGAGAAACAAATACTCAGATCAAACCTAGTCCATCTTCAATTAATGCAGAATTAGAATTTGCTGATTCCATTCGATGCTTGTCGAGAAAACCAAATACCCTGATCGTACGTAGCAAGCGCAAGGCATCACCCAACAATTTGTTTAACTATCCACTCAATTTGGGTTCTAAACTGCAACAAGACAAACCACCTCTAAGTATTTAAGACCAGTCCAACAAAGCCAAGAAAAAGGTTTTAGCCATGATTAACAACGAGAAATATTCTTGCGTGACCGATCTTGGGGCTGAGCTCTTAATGGTTATAAGTGCCTTCATCATAGTAATTTCCGTATTGTTTATTTTGTACAAGGTCCTGTACCTGTACCTGTCTCCAACGATCAAAAACCAAGAAGCAAACTTCTTCCTGTGTCATGTCCCAGGTCAGGAGTGACCCGTTTCAATTCTTATTTTGACTCAGTCAAACTCACGTTGGGGAAGAAAGGAGATTTGGGTAGTTTAGTCAGGAAGAAAGCGAGATCGGGTAGGGAATTAATTGAATCCGTTAGTACTGATAAGGGGACCTGCTATTTAATTCTTTTGTAAACAACTTAGCCTATATAAGGCAATGTTTTGTAAGAGTTCAGGGGACAATGAATAAGGAAATGAATAAGAATTTATTAGTTTCTACCAATCGTTTTCTATTTATCGTTCTTATTTACTAGTTTCTGTTGTATCCAATTTACCAGTTCAATTGAATTACAGCTTTCCTTTGTTCCAATTAGAATTCTTTGTTCTTGTTTGAGTTGTAGTTACAAATGGTATCAGAGCAATAAGATTGCATTTGGGAGAACTAAACCTAACTGACAGATCAAGAAGAGGGGTAATCAACAATGGCAATCGATTGGTGCGGAGCAGTGGAGGCCTCTTCCCAAGCCACAAGCGACATCACTCAGGCTATTGACAGGTTTGAGAAGAAGATGGATCAACGTTTCAAGGAATTGATGGCCGCAATCCATGCAAGATTTGGCAGTCCTACACCCAACGTGCCAGAAAGCAACAACTCAAGTCTTCACACGGCCATATATCAAGAAGTGACTAGCAATTCAAAAAGAAAGGAAATCCCTTTTCAAGGTGTAATCTTGGAAGAGGAACATTCAAGAGGAGGAGAAAATGAACACGAGGGGAGACAATTCGATCAAGACCAGCAGATGCGATTTCAAGAACCGACCTCTAAGCTCCACATTCAAGAACATGGCAATCCAATTGAAGAAGAAGAGGTGCAAGATGAAATTGACGAGCTGCTGGAAGAACCCAATCAAGATCAAAAGGTGCAATTTCAACAACCCCTCGAGCTTAATGTCGAAACCTTCTTCTCGGTTGAGGATCACATCACGAAGCTGGAGGAGCCCAAAGCCAAGAAGCGCAGAGCCAAGAAATGGCCATCTCAACTAAACACCACATCTCGATTGAAGGTCAATTTGAATCTCAGTCGCACCAAGAAAATAAAGAAGAAGCTCTTATCTCGACTGAAAACCACACCTCGGCTGAAAGACAAAACCAAGAAGCGAAGGCGTAAAACTAACACCGGCATGAAGTCTGGAGTAAGAAGGGGTATTGGTGAATCTGTGAAAAACAAGAAGAAAAGATCCAGCACGATTGAGGGTCAGTTGGAGATTGTTGAGATGAAGAATCACGACCATTCTCTCAAATTGGTACAAAACAGAAAAATGTGCTTCAAATTGTACCAGAGATGTGAAATATACAAGGAAAAATCAAGACCAGAAGAGGGAACAGGCATATTAACTAAACGAAATAAGAAATTTCTTGGGTTATCTACATCAGTCACTAGCGAGAGGTCAAACTTGGGATTACAAGCAATTTCATGTTAAATTGAGCACACCACTAAACCGATCATCCTCGAAATAGGGCCACCGATGATCAATTTAAGCTCGAGGACGAGCTTTTAATTAAGCAGGGGGGATTGTCATGTCCCAGGTCAGGAGTGACCCGTTTCAATTCTTATTTTGACTCAGTCAAACTCACGTTGGGGAAGAAAGGAGATTTGGGTAGTTTAGTCAGGAAGAAAGCGAGACCGGGTAGGGAATTAATTGAATCCGTTAGTACTGATAAGGGGACCTGCTATTTAATTCTTTTGTAAACAACTTAGCCTATATAAGGCAATGTTTTGTAAGAGTTCAGGGGACAATGAATAAGGAAATGAATAAGAATTTATTAGTTTCTACCAATCGTTTTCTATTTATCGTTCTTATTTACTAGTTTCTGTTGTATCCAATTTACCAGTTCAATTGAATTACAGCTTTCCTTTGTACCAATTATAATTCTTTGTTCTTGTTTGAGTTGTGGGTTGTCACATCCTGTCTTCGGCTTATACCCTTTTCCTCCCACTCATGACCTACTTGTTTTCACAAGCCAACCAATACAACTCAGATGGAACAGCTCAAGTTATTCTCATCTGGATGGTGTTTATCGAGATCATCCATCTACGTAGTGATCCCATCTTCACTTGGAGACTACGGAAGTCGGGGGAGCAATTGGTCCGATTATGCTGGGTGGGTTATCTTATTTGCAGCTATGCACCTCTACATGGGATTAGGGTGAGTCTCCTTGTCCTCTGTATTTATTATGGTGTCTGTGTGGTCCTGAGGGGAATTATCTTCAACAAAGCCAAGGACTCCTATCTAATAGGAAAGAACCCAAAAATAATACACACTTATGTGGAGAGAATAATGCTCCAAGATGATCTTCACACCACACCAATGAACATTTGCGATTACATTGTTATGGGAGAGGAGAATCATGAGATAGACATTTGCAGTAACGGCTACATCCTAGGCAAGAAAAAGTCTAGCTCTGAAGGCATACTCACGATTGGCAGAGTTTTCCAGCTCAGCTCATCTCAAGATGAAGAGTTTACTTCAGCATATCCGTACTGGCGTGACAATTGTCTCTCCTTTGCCCTCGCTAAAATGTTGATGCAAAGGTTTGCCAAGCTCCCAGTAGATGAGGCTGGATGTAGAAAATCCCTTGATTTTGTACTAGAAGGGATAATTGACTACATCGGCAGCAATCGAGATATTCAAACAGACGAAAATGATGGAGGAAGAAACCCAACTCGGAGGGTATTTAGCATTATCCAAAAGGAGCTGGAGTACATTTCTGAATTTTTGCACATGACGGTACCAATTTATCATTATTTGGTTGGCTATGCTATGGTGGATGGGTTCGGTATTCACGTGATTTTCGGTAATGGGATTTACCTTATATATACAATTTGTAAAAAGAGTTCTGAATGGCTATCCCTTGTGGTAGAAAAAGCATACAATCAATGCTTTCTTCATGCTTTTAGACGAGGTTCAATGGTGGTGAAATTTTTCTCTCGTCTTGATCTAGCCATCACAATCTTACTGTTTATTGCATGCATCTACATCGAATGTAATGGTTCATTATTTAGTGCAGAGGAACGATCCCCACAATGGATCAACCTTGACCTTGTTAAAAGGTACATTAGAGACCCTACCAAGTCTTCCCGTCTTACAAAAAGAATGAAGGTGCTAAAAGCACCAACAAAGAATGTCAAGAAAACCAGAGTTGGTTATTCCTCCATTGTTGATTTGGAAACCGATACCATCTTCTTTTGTATAAAAGTTGATGTGTCAATCCTTGCACGTCTTCCAAAATGGATCAGAAGAATAATTCCAAAATCATCCCCAACTGTAATTTGCAGTACTGATGCAAAAGAAGCTATACTGAAGTCCTTGAGAAAAAGTGATGGTCGACTCACCAATGGAGAAACTTCACTGAAAACCCATGGCATGGACCATTTGAATTGGGCTTGCCAGCCTCATGCTAGTACCACGGAGACCATCCTTGTCTGGCACATCGCCACAACCCTCTTACACAACCACCAACCCTCACCTCACCAAAATAATGATCCCCATCAAGAAACAGAATCCCAACAAAATAACAATCCCTTCAAGGAGAAAGAGGTGGCCTTGGCATTGTCCAGCTATTGCCACTATCTAGTGAAGTGTTTTCCTGACCTCTTACCAGATGAGCTTGACTGGACAGAAAAAAATTATAATATTGTGAGAAAAGAGATATTGGGTATTCGTTTCTTTGGTCAGAAACCTACAAAAGAATATCGATGCAACTATGCGCTCAATATCAGGTGGGCTGAAAGTTCAGTCGTCGGTAAAGGTGCCAGGCTGGCCAAGGAGCTAATAAAGTGTGCTCAAGACGAAGCACCAGTGTGGACGATGTTGGCTGATTTTTGGGCAGAGATGATATTGTTCATCGCACCATCCGACAACGTAGATGGTCATGAGAAACTTTTAGACCAAGATGAGTTGATCACACAATTATGGGCATTACTTACCCATGCAGGGATTATTACTAGGCCCAAACTCACCAAACATCAAGCTCATCAAAGCGAGAGCAATGCCATTACTGGAGATATGAATGTTTGAATTGTCTTTGTCATTTGTACCACTTATTTGCTTTTTGGCATATGATAGTTGTGTGTTGTGTGCTTATTTATGTACCTTTGCTTGTTTTTATCAATTAGTAGCTCATATAAGTTGTTTGTGTGTACTCATTTTATTTTCAGCATTTTGTTTGAATTATGTCTGTCAATTGTACCAAAGGCTTGTTCTTCTCCTCACTTCATCTTAGATCTTACTTTTTCTGTTTTTATTCTCATTTGAGTCTTTTATTCTACCACTTAAATTGTACTCAATCAACACCTTATGACTGAGGCACATGGATCATGGGAGATACACCTTGACCAATTAATCATATTGAACATTGTCAAAGTATAGAATAAGTTTTAACTTTTGTTTGCAATATTTATATTTTTGTTAAAATAGACTGTAGCATAAGTTATTTTATCAAGCTTTTTGTTTATTTTTGTATGTTTTATTTACATTATATATAGCAGTGGGTTATATCGGTGAAGTATTTTATCTTACATTACATAACTTTGAATTACCCACTTATTATATTATTATTTTTCTCTCTATTACTTGGTCGTCAATTACAGTCAAGACGACCGATAGTGCTATTGGGCTATTGGATTGTAGAGACCATTAATAGCCCACAATTGATATTATTGCAACTTTTTGGGCCGTTGAGTTCATCAAGCCCTCTACTATACTACGCAGATATAATGCCCTTCTAAGAGGCCCTGATAAATGAAAGAAGCCCAAAACGTTTATAAACTTTGACCTGCCTTTTTTTTTTATTAGTAATCATATCTTGAAGCAGGTGCAAACAAAAGATCAACTCTACAGAGTTTATATTACTTTTTGTATTTATTACTATACCGACAATCAATTAAAAGTCAATAGATTAACTATTAAGATTTTAGACTATCTGGACACATACTTCGACAAATAATTCATGCATGTTTATTACTGGGTGCAACAAAATCAAGTTGATAAGAATAACAATCTTGTTTCTATTTTTACTTAAAAGATTTTGTACGTAAAAAAAAATTATCACTTTTCAATTGTATCTATTTTTATAGGCTCTATTGAGATTTCTTTCGAAATGGATCAACCTCGTAGGCTTTAGAATAACATAACTTTTTACTGTCATTTCTTTTATTATTATGTGATTTTGCCAAAACGGGCTTAGATAAATTATTTTCAGAAGTCAAATATGTTTTCGAAAACGCTAGCAAGCCTATCATAGTACAACTCTATTATTCTGCGGTCAAATCAATGGCATTTAATATATTTTCTTTTGTTTTATTTTGTAAGATTTTCAGTGCACCCCACAAAGTAGCCTAATATAAAACTTGATCACAAGGCGCACTGATGATATCGATTTTTAATTTAGAATCCGTTCAATTGTTGATTATTTCTTAACTATCAGTCTTTAAAATATATTATTTATCACATTTATATTACATACAAATATTTCTTTAGTTTATGCTCACTGAGATGGACTATGTCTGTATTTTTTTCAAAGCACACAACACCCGACACAGTGGATCATAGGGATTGAGACTGATAAGATCCACAGAAAATATCCATTTTCCCGCTCACAGAGTCTTTCCCGCTCACACAGAGTCAGAGGCTTTCTCCTTGAATCACAGCCGTCCGATAAATCAGTGGAGCAGATTGTGCGCCACATATAGATTCGCACAAAATATCCATTTTTCATCGAATTCGGATAACCCCAGCCCCCAGGTAGCAGTTTTATATTGGCACTAATCTCAAAGCAAAAATTATGCTACCCCCGCGCTATCCAGAATAGACACCGTTTTTGAGTTGATCTGGACTGTCCGTTTCAATTTGTTCATAGCCGGTAACCTGAGAAAACGACACATCATATCACCTTTCGCTTCGCTAAACCTCTCCAAAATCCTGCCCCCCTTCTCTGCTCTGCTCCTTGCAGTAAAATGGCAAGAACTCGCGCTTCCACTTCGATCGAAAACCCTAAACCAAGAACAAAGCGGTAGAGACTAGAAAGAGGCGAGCATTCCAGAGAAGAAACCAGCGGTCGCAAAGGTAAAAGGAAAGAGGAAGGAGGAGACGAGGGTATTTTCGTCATTGACAGCGACGATGATGTGCTCGTTGTCGGAAGAACTCCAGATTTAAGAGATGCTCTTCATGACAATGCAATCCAAGAAGAATCTTCCTTTGGTGACATACGAAGAGCAAGGTAGCTATCCCCAATTCAAAAGGGTCGTTCTATTTAGTTTACACGTAAGCCTTGACTGGTAGGGAGCAATTTCTGTATGCTTTCTCCGGAGAGAGCCATTTAAGCAACTCTTAACTTAAATCGGTTCAGATTAGACTCCTCTTTTTCTCCTCTATTTTCACCATGCTTGGGCTCTTCTTTTAGCTCTGTTTTTACTGGTATAAAATTGAATTATTTGTTTGAACATTATTAATTATACTGATTGGCAAAATAAACTTCAGGTCGATGTTAATGAACTGTCTTATGGTTAAAGATTTACAATGTGTAGAGTTGAAATAAACAGGTGTGAACAATTTATAACCAGTAATCCAGTATCATGGGATATGGATCAGCTATTTTGAAAAAGTATTAGTACCCGTCACAAAAATTAAAATTAAAAATCCATCACTACAAGTGGGGATAATGCAATGTGCTCACATTATTCATTCCAGATAAAATACACTAGCCTGGTCAATTGATCTTGACTTGTGGTCCCCACCTTTGCTTCTAGGAATCTACCTCATTCTTCCCTCATTTTGACTCGTTCCCAGTTCTGAATTCTGAACATATAAAAAAAATAGATCAATTGCAGCCATGTTGATATGGTTTAATTACCACCACATACAGGGATATCCATAATCTCTCATAATGCTTCAAGTCTTAGTTGACTAGTTTGCCTCGGCTATGCTTCATATCTCTATATAGACTCAGCAAAAACTAAACTAATTTGGTATTAGGCGCTCACCACAGAGTTCTTACACAAGAACTTCCTCTCTCTGTCTCTGGTAATCTTCTCTCTTCTGTTCCTCTTACCTCAAGTTTTGGTTTAATGACTTCTATCCCTTTTTGATGCTCCTAGTTTTTACTAGTAATCCCTCTACTCCACTTATCACTTTTTTCTCAGGAACTTTTGCAGTTTTACACACTGATTTGATATAAATTCAGATCAACCTTGTGCTCACATCAATAATCTCGCAAAACTCCACTGTCACCAGACTCCCCAAACAATGAAATCTCTAATCCTAATATTTATTCCTCTTTTAACCCTCCATTTTTCCATCCCGGCTTTCACCGCAGACTCCACTGTCACTCACATCCTGTTAAGTTGTGGGACATCAGGAACCTTCCCATATACTGGTAATAAACTCACATGGGTTGGAGACAGTGGTACGACATACATTTCTAATGAAGCCAGCCAAACTGCAAAAATCCCGTACCAGGACCCAGCGGTACCAAAGGAACCATACAATACTGCCCGTATCTTCACCACAAATTATACCTACACATTCCCTCTCTCTCCGGGGCGATACTTCCTCCGCCTCTATTTCTATCCCACCAATTATTCAAATTACCTCACAGCCAATTCATTCTTCACTGCCACTGCAGGCCCTTACACTCTTCTCTCCAATTTCAGTGCCTTGATAATCGCAAATGTGCTGAACTTTGCATACCTCCGTCAGGAATTCTCAATCAATGTCACGTCAAGTACTCTAAATTTAACCTTTTCACCCTCAACCAAGCAGCCAAATGCATATGCTTTTGTAAATGGAATTGAGATCATGTCATCTCCTGATATCTTCAGTTTTCCAAGTACCTACTATGCTGATGGTGTTAATACTCCGTTTCCGTTTGACCTAGCTGGTATGGCTTTCCAAACAATGTACCGGCTCAATGTGGGTGGCCGACCCTTAGATCCTTCTGAAGACTCAGGTTTGTACCGCTCATGGGATGATGATTCAAACTATATTTTCGGTGCGGCTTTTGGTGTCACCTTTCAAAATGACACAAATGTGACAATTGAATATCCACCAACTATTCCACAATATATTGCACCAGTTCAAGTGTATGAGACGGCACGATCAATGGATCCAAATCCACAAATCAACTTGAATTACAATCTCACTTGGATCCTAAATGTAGATGCTGGGTTCAATTACCTCCTCAGATTCCATTTTTGTGAGATACAGTATCCGATGACCCAAGCAAACCTGCGTGTATTCTTTATTTACATTAATAACCAGACAGCACAGAGACAATTCGATGTTATACGATGGAGTGGAGGAATCGGTATACCCACTTACATGGATTATGTGGTTATTACTGCTGGTTCAGGTCAAATGGATATGTGGGTTGCACTACACCCAGATCTTTCGACAAAAACTAGTTATTTTGATGCAATATTGAACGGTCTGGAGGTTTTTAAAATGAGCACATATGAGAACAACCTTGCAGGTCTGAACCCGGTACCAATAGCCGAAAACACAATCAACCCAACCTTGACTAATGGTAAGAACCATATTACCTCGAAGCAAAAGATTGCAAAAAGCTTGGTGATAGGGGTCCTTGGTGGTGTTTTGCTCTTCTCATTAATTGGTTATATCTTCTGGTTTGTGACATGCAAACGTCAGAAAAAGAAGGAAGCGGAGTCTGCAGAGGGTGCAGAGGGTAAGAAAAAAGATGGTGCGACCGAGTGGACCCCACTCTCTCTCTATGAGTTTTCAAATTCACAATCTGACGTTTCAACCAAGACGGATGCCACTGGTAAAGGTACTGGTCATGGTACCCACAACTCATCTCTGCCGGACAATCTCTGCCGGCATTTTTCATTCACCGAAATTTTGGCAGCAACAAATGGGTTCGATGATTCCCTAGTTCTCGGTGTTGGTGGGTTTGGAAAAATGTACTGGAGCGAAATCGATAATGGGTCAACTAAGGTTGCGATCAAGAGGGCAAACCCATTATCTGATCAAGGTCTCAACGAATTCCAAACAGAGATTGAGATACTGTCAAAGCTCCGTCACCGTCACCTTGTCTCTCTTATCGGGTACTGTGAAGAAGAAAATGAAATGATATTGGTCTACGACTACATGGCACACGGGACACTCCGAGAACACCTCTACAAGTCCCGAAATGCACCTCTTACATGGAATCAAAGGCTTGAAATTTGCATAGGTGCAGCTCGGGGGATTCACTACCTTCACACAGGTGTCCAGCATACTGTAATCCACCGTGACGTGAAATCAACCAACATTCTTCTAGATGAAAAATGGGTTGCAAAGGTGTCGGATTTCGGGTTGTCAAAAACAGGACCCGAATTGGACCAATCACATGCAAGTTCAGTTGTAAAGGGGAGTATCGGATACCTAGACCCAGAGTACTTTAAGCGGCAACAGTTGACAGCAAAATCTGATGTGTACTCCTTCGGTGTAGTCTTGTTCGAGGTGTTATGTGCAAGGCCGGTGATAATTACTGATCTGCCAAGAGAGCAAGTGAGCCTGTCGGAGTGGGCCATGTTTTGTCAGAGGAAGGGAATGCTAGAAGAGATCATAGATCCATACTTAAGAGGCAAAATTGCACCTGAATGCTTCAAAAAGTTCACAGAGACGGCCGAAAACTGTTTGGCTGAACAAGCTATCGACCGCCCGACAATTGGAGATGTGCTTTGGAACTTAGAATTTGCTCAGCATCTACAAGCAAGTGCAGAGGAGAGGGGGAGAATGATGGGTGGAACCACCTCAGCAGAGGAGAGGAAAGAGCTATCTGATGAACCTACTAGCGATCGAATTGACTAGCACTACAACTACTTCTATCAGCAGAGGAGAGTGAAGGCACAGGACTTCTGAGTGATAGGTACGCTGAGGTTGTTTTCTGATATTTCTGATAGGTTCCCTTGAGCTTGATTTTCATGAGCTATTATTGAGATATTGTAACTAGAACAGTCAAAAACATAATAGATCTTGCTTAGCAAGTGGAGATTATAAATAAAAATAATCTCTGGAGAAGAAGAAATGTACTTTATTGTGATGTAAAGTCTTAGAAACATAGGCTCTCCAATAACATTGTACCAGGATGTGAGAGCTCCATTATATATAGACATATGAATATTCAGACAGGAAATATTAAATAGTTAATGGTTTGATTTTTAATCTTTATTTTAAAAAATATATAACTATATATATTGATATGACTGACTGCATGATGACTTGTATCGATAATATCTGACCCACTAAATTTGTATTGATATTGTGGGAAAGAGAGAATAAATTTGTATTGATATTGTATATTTCATTACAATAATATAGAATTCATTTATAGGTTTGATTATTGTATATTACTAAATATGTAGTATACTAATTATTTCTTACATACCACCCTTGTATTTTTAATCAACTCCTGCATTGTACACTCACTAATATCTCCAATCTAATATCTCTATCACTCTGTGGCAACTGCATCATTTTGGTAATTTAATTGGTATTAAATGACCCTTCAATTTGTTCTGATAATATCGTTACTGATAATTTGTTATTATAGTTGAGATGATATCATAATTATCGTAAATAATATCATGATCCAATCAAATGCACTGAAACAATGTGAATTTTTAGAAGATATTTAAAATAAATAAAAATTAAACTCAAATCAAACTGTTTAATTAAATAATATAGTAAGAGTCACCCCACGAAATCATTTCAATTTTATTGAAGCCAAATCAAGGTTGTTCGGCATGAGCTTTTAAAGATTAAGAATAAAGTTCTTAATTCTGGTTAAGGAACACTTGTTTGTTTGGTAGTAAAATTAAGAACAAAGACATAATATGAGTAAAATATATAGATTATAGTGTGTAAAGACCCAAGTACCCTTACATATTTTTCATTTTGAATACCCATGAACATTGACCCGTTTTCTTGCCATTAATAAAAAGAATTGTCACATATAGTACATAATCACATTACATGCCTTTGAAAAGAAAGGTATCTCTTGTATTGAAAATAAGGCAGTAAGCCTTGCCTCAACTTTTAGCAATTTAAACCAAATTACACATCTTACTATTTAATTCAATCCAAAATCAGAGAGATAATCAATATATTGTGTAACAAAAGACAATGTCTAACAAAAGATATTACTCAAGTATTCAACAGAGACACATCTTACTAGTTAAGTGAGACACTCACACACATTACAATTCTCAAACAACACAAGTCGAAGGTGCTCAATTCAATGATCAAAATAACTCTGTGTCATTTGAGAACAACTAAAATAAACATGATAAAATGAATGCATAAGAGTCTAAAATTATGCTGGTATTTCGTTGCACAACATCAAAATTAATATTAAAGAAAATTCTAGTGTAGCACAAAGAAATCATTTTGAGGTTTACAAAAGTAGGATCAACAGAAATGAGTTGATGAAATTCAAAAGAATTTAGTAATAGTTTCAGAGGAGAACTGAACCTGTGTCACCAATACATAATGCATGAACATATAGCAATGGCTATACATATTCACATCAATTCTATGTATCATACAAAAAGCACTAAATCTGCAAAAGAAATTGTAATCAACCTTTAAAATATAGTATTTTTATCACATTTATATCAAATACAAAGACGTCTTTCATATTTTTTTGTCCATATAAAGAATTACAAAAATATTTTCTTTAGTTTATGCTCACTGATATCGACTATATCTGATTTTATTCAAAGCACACAACACCCGACACAGTGGATCATAGGGATTGAGACTGATAAGATCCACAGAAAACACCTCCATACAAGTGCCCAAACAACCTTTTCCGCTCACAGGCTCTCCTTCAATCACAGCCGTCCGGTAAATCACTGGAGCAGATAGTGCGCCACTTATAGAGTCGCACAAAATATCTATTGTTCATCGAATTCTGATCACCCCAGGTACCTGACTCAACCAAATTAGAAATAGACGGTCCAAGATTGCTGTTTTATCTTGGCACCAATCTCAAAGCAAAAGTAATACTGCCCCTGCGCTATCCCGAATAAGCACCGTTTTTGAGTTGATCTGGACCATCCGTTTCAATTTGTTCATTGCCTAGTAACCTGATATATAAATTAAAATACAAATATATAATCAAGTCTAACTAATATATGCAATCACAATTACTAATATTAAAATTAAAATACAAATATACAATCAACTCTAATTAATATTTTTTTTGAGAAGTAAAACAAATCAAAATCACAAATAACTTTTCTAACAAATTCAATTCATTAACTAAATAACAATTAAAACATTCAAATAAAAAATAACTTGTTTAGTATAATATTCTTCTAACAATAACATTCATACATTTTCTCATGATGTAATTTATTTTATATAATTACCCGTTATTCAACAGGTACGAAATAGTATTTACCCGTACCCATACCCATTTACCTAACAAAAAAAAAATCCTTATCCATACCCAATAAATTAATGAAAAAAATGTTATCCATACCCGTCTTATCGAATGCAATACGGATAAAGTAAATGGGTAAATGATTATCGTTGACACCCCTACCCTGATCATTTGGTAGACCATAAAAGTTTTGCATGCTTATTCAATTGCATGAAAAAAAAAAAAACTATTGACTTTCAAGTACAAGGTGACATAATTTTGCAAAGACACAATTTTCTTATTATAAATTGTTATAGTGAAAATAAGAAAAATTAGCTATGTTTCTCATCAGAATCATTTTTTTTAAAAAAGGAATTAAGTTTCTCGTTCCAAGTAACTAAAAAGTAAAAGTTATTAATTAGTAAGAAAATTATATTGCCCTTGCCCAACTAAAAAATAAAAAAAATAAAAAATAAAATCGAAGATTGGCAATTCAAATAAAAAATGAAATCTCATATTTTGAGTTAAGAATATCGACCTTTCAATTAAAATTCTAGCTAATTCGGTTTAAACTTGTAGTACACAATCTCTTTAATATATATATGTGCCAATATTAATCAGATTATCAGATAGACCGAATTTTTTGTGCAGAAATTTAAAATTTCAAAAATATCAAAATTTAAGTTACTAAGAGCATTTTAATCCCTGGTACGTTTCAATGATTGGCTCAAATTATTTTTTCATTTAAATTTGTTGTGGACGTGATTTAATAGAAACTATAAAATTAATTTTAAAAATGTGAGAGTTAAAAATTTTAAAGACCTTAATTTGTAAAAAATAATTATCAGTTATTAGAAACTTATTTAAATTAATGAAATATAAATGCTCTACAAACTTGTATAAATATAATGAGATCAGCACAAAACCACCAACCCAACATGGAATAATTTATAATTATCTGTCCAACGCCGTGTGTAGACTTTTTATTCCATGTATGATGCACTTGGAACATAGCCACAAACAAAAAGTTTAGGTTCGGTTTAGTGAGTTCAAAAATTCGTAATTCAAGTATAATTTGGATATAATTCGGAAATGATTCAATATAATAAGTAAGCCAAAAAAAAAAAATATATATATATATAGAGAGAGAGAGAGAGTAAAGCTAATATACACTTAAGTGTACCAATAAATCCATACACTTAACTCTAGAACCGTACGATTAGCTTTGAGATTTGTGTATATTCTTTAAAAGTCGTGGTACACGAATCTCAAAGCTAATTGTATGGTTCTAGAGTTAAGTGTATGGGTTCATTGGTACACTTAAGTGTACATTAGCTTTACTCTCTCTCTATATATATATAGAGAGAGAGAGTAAAGCTAAGGTGTGACATGCTCACCAAGAAAGTTTGGTGAACATAAATCCAAAAGTATATTGGATCGACGTCAAATGCCGAATCTAAACCGTTGAAATCCATGCACTTCATGAGCGATGCATATACATTCAAAATTTTGAAAGTTTCGAGTTTATTTGCTACACGATCAAGTGGTCAAAGAAATGAACATTTTATAAATTAATTTATAAGTTATTTTATAAATTAATTTATAAGTTATTTTATATATTCAATTTTTATTATTTATTTGACCAATTGACTGTGTAGCAAATAAACTCGAAACTTTCAAAATTTTGTATGTATATGCATCACTTATGAAGTAGATGGATTTCAACGGTTTTGATTCAGTATTTGACGTCGATCCGATATACTTTTGCAGTTATGCTCACCAAACTTTCTTGGTGAGCATGACACACCCTAGCTTTACTCATATATATATATATATATATATATATATATATATATATATAACTTGGCTATGGTGCTATGGGTTGCATAGAGGCCTCTTGTCCTACGGCTCAATATTCGAGTTTTCAAAATTCAAACGGTCGATCCGAACCGTTCATCTTGTTCTCTATATTAATATGTGTTTGGAGACCAAATTTTACATTTTTTAAAAATTGTTTACTATATATGCTTGGAACCTCATCACTCAGGTGAGCAGTTGGTTTTCAGTTTTCTTTTTAAGAGGTGTTATGGATGGATACCCACCAGACAAATATTGTCATCTCTAATTCTGAGGCACCGTTTTCTTTCTTTACCTTGCATCTCCTATCGCCATGAAATATTGTCATCTCCTATCGACTAACCGACGAGATGAATCAAGATTCTAGTGGCAAATCATGAAACAAGGATAACAATAGATCTCCTTTAATTTAGTGAAAGAGCAACTCTGATCCTCTCCTTCCCTTCAAGAATTTCACAGAGAGGAAGTTTCTTTTCGACAGTGAGGAGAATTGGAGATGGATATCGAATTCAATCACCAAAGGCATCTCACATTTTGACTTTGGATCCGGACCATTGGATCTGCTTTGGCACGAATATTAAAGAAGTCCTTTGCATTAATTCCATCTCGGTCAGATTGGCCGGATTTTGATTCGATGGTCCAGATCAAAACTAAATTTTTTGAGTTACATCAAATTCAAATCCCAGCTAATTGAGATGGCAAAGGAGCGGTCCTATACTTGGCAGTTGCTATCAAGGTTTAAAAACAAACAGAGGAGCGGTCTGATAGACTTCAGAGTTCAGACCATGAATATAAAATCTAAACCATTTGATGAGATTTGAGTCTATAAAGATACTGTAAGAATATTTGCATGGCGTGCCGTCGATTCGTGCATGTTGGATTTGTACGAATATTGAAGCGGACAGAAATAAATATAGAACCAAATCTTAAAGCGAATCATGCAAAAATATATTTGAGTTTGATGAACGTCACATAGGTACTGTGTTATGAATCAAGATGTTCTCATTTTGAATAAAGAGAAAAAATGATGCTTCCATTTAGTTTGAAAAGGAGAGCAATGAATGGATTAAATAATCTGTGATGACTTCCTGTGGACTAGCCATTAAACTAGTCATACTTAATTGGAAAGATGCTACCTCACGCTAATCAAAATATTTCTAAACTATTAGTTGCACGTAGCATTCACGCTAGTGACGCCCGGTGACGGGACTGACTACCATCCGCATATGAGTAAGATAAATAAATTGTTTAGATAAGAAGAAAAATATTACAAGTATATATTCATGAGTGAGGCTATATATATTATTATGCATAACACACATTGGTACGTATGTATGTACTGCATATTGATAATTTTTTTTATAGTCCAATTAATCAATCTAAACTGTTCAAACATTATTTCCATATCAATATATACCTGCATACTAAAAAAATTTAATATTTTTATTTTACTGTTGTTTTAGATAGGTAGAGAATCATTTCATTTAAATGTAGTGAATTTAGACCATTTAAAAGTAGTGATATTTCTATCTATTTAAAAAAATAGTAACATTTAATATATAAATAAATATATATATATATATATATATATATATAGAGACTAATATGCATTCGTAAGCACTTCAGCCGAAGTGCTTACAGTCCAAATTTGATTTTTCAAAATTTAAACGGTCGATCTGAACCGTTTATCTTGTTCTCCATATTAATATCTGCTTGGATACCAAATTTTATATTTTTCTGAATTTTTTTACTATTTATTAAGTATTTTACAAAATTGTTGATCCAACGGTAGCTGCTGATTTTACTGTTTTGTTAAGCTACCGTTGGATCAACAATTTTGTAAAATACTTAATAAATAGTAAAAAAATTCAGAAGAATATAAAATTTGGTCTCCAAGCAGATATTAGTATGGAGAACAAGATGAACGGTTCAAATTGACCGTTTGGATTTAAAAAAATCAAATTTGGACCGTAAACACTTCAGCCGAAGTACTTACGAATGCATATTAGTCACTATATATATATATATATATATAATTTGAGCTAGAAGTACATTTTTACATAGAGATCATGTTAAACGGTTAGATTTGATAGTTTGTACTGAGAAAATAGATATTAATTCATAGTACATATCAATTCATGTTAAACGGTGCCTCTCCTTTCGCTTTGCCTAAACCTCTCCAAACCCCCCCCCAGCTACCACCACCACCTTCTCTGCTCCTTGTAGGAAAATGGCAAGAACTCGTGCTCCCACTTGAATCGAAGAACAAAGCGGCAGAGATTGGAAAGAGGCAAGCAATGCAGAGAAGAAACCAGCGATTGCAAAGGTAAAAGGAAGAGGAGGAAGGAGGATACGAGGGTATTTTTGTCGCCCACAGGGATGATGATGTGCTCTTGTCGTCGGAAGAAGTCCAGATTCAAGGGATTCTCTTCATGACAATGCAATCCGAGAAAGAAAATGAGAATCATTCTTTGGTGACAAAGAAAGAGCAAGATAGCCATCCCCAAATCCAAAGGGTTGTTGCTAGCTATGTTAGAATTCACTGGGGTGATTGCAACAAGAAATAGATATACTTCAAATAGAAAAAAAAATAGACAGGATTTGTTGATTCAATCAATTAATTATTTTTCACCTAAGTTTCCTTAAAAAAAAAAGCTTTAGTACCTGCCAAAAATTAAAATAAAAAATCCATCAAAATTTACAAGTGTGGATAATGCAATGCGCTCACATTATTCATTCCAGATAAATTAATACACTAGCCTGGTCAATTGATCATGACTTGTGGTCCCCACCTTTGCCTCTAGGAGTCTACCTGATTCTTCCCTCATTTTGACTCGTTCCCAGTTCTGATTTTTGAACATATAAAAAAAATAGATCAATTGCAGCCATGTTGGTATGGATATCCATAATCTCTCATAATTAATGAATAGTTAGTAAAGCGAAATTACATGACTCAATTAAGATGATGGCACAGGAAAACCGATTTGCAGTCATGCGTCAAGTCTTAGTCGAGAAAAATGATGGATAAGATCAAATATGTCACCACCAACACAGTGGAAGCCATGTTCATGGCTTCATCCGTCAAGTCTTAGTCTCAGTTGACTAGTCTTAGTCTTAGTTGACTAGTTTGCCTCAGCTATGCTTCATCCTCTATATAGATTCAGCAAAAACTAAACTAATTTGGTATTAGGCGCTCACCACAGAGTTCTTAAACAAGAACTTCCTCTCTCTGTCTCTGGTAATCTTCTCTCTTCTGTTCCTCTCACCTCAAGTTTTGGTTTAATGACTTCTATCCCTTTTTGATGCTCCTAGTTTTTACCAGTAATTCCTTCTACTCCAGTTATCACTTTTTTTCTCAGGAACTTTCGCAGTTTTACACACTGATTTGATATAGATTCAGATCAACCTTGTGCTCACACCAATAATCTCGCAAAACTCCACTGTCACTCAGACTCCCCAAACAATGAAATCTCTAATCCTAATATTTATTCCTCTTTTAACCCTCCATTTTGTCATCCCCGCTTTCACCGCAGACTCCACTGTCACTCACATACTGTTAAGTTGTGGCACATCAGGAACCTTTCCATATACTGGTAATAAACTCACATGGGTTGGAGACAGTGGTACAACATATATTTCTAATGAAGCCAGCCAAACTGCAAAAATCCCGTACCAGGATCCAACGGTACCAGAGGAACCATACAATACTGCCCGTATCTTCACCACAAATTATACCTACACCTTCCCTCTCTCTCCGGGGCGATACTTCCTCCGCCTCTATTTCTATCCCACCAATTATTCAAATTACCTTGCAGCCAATTCATTCTTCACTACCACTGCAGGCCCTTACACTCTTCTCTCCAATTTCAGTGCCTTGATAACCGCAAATGTGCTGAACTTTGCATACCTCCGTCAGGAATTCTCAATCAATGTCACATCAAGTACTCTAAATTTAACATTTTCACCCTCAACCAAGCAGCCAAATGCATATGCTTTTGTAAATGGAATTGAGATCATGTCGTCTCCTGATATCTTCAGTTCTCCAAGAACCTACTATGCTGATGGTGTTAATACTCCCTTTCCGTATGACCCAGCTGGTACGGCTTTCCAAACGATGTACCGGCTCAATGTGGGTGGCCGACCCTTAGATCCTTCTGAAGACTCAGGTTTGTACCGCTCATGGGATGACGACTCAAACTATATTTTCAGTGCGGCTTTTGGCGTCACCTTTCAAAATGACACTAATGTGACAATTGAATATCCACCAACTATTCCACAATATATTGCACCAGTTCAAGTATATGAGACAGCACGATCAATGGGTCCATATCCACAAATCAACTTGAATTACAATCTCACTTGGATCCTAAATGTAGATGTTGGATTCTATTACCTCCTCAGATTCCATTTTTGTGAGATACAGTATCCGCTGACCAATGTAAACCAGCGTGTATTCTTAATTTACATTAATAACCAGACAGCACAAAGCAAATTCGATGTTATACTATCAAGTGGAGGAATCGGTATACCCACTTACATGGATTATGTGGTTATTACTAATGGGTCGGGTCAAATGGATATGTGGGTTGCACTACACCCAGATCTTTCGACAAAACCTATTTATTTTGATGCAATATTAAACGGTCTGGAGGTCTTTAAAATGAGCACATATGAGAACAACCTTGCAGGTCTGAACCCGGTACCAATAGCCGAAAACACAATCAACCCAACCTTGACTAATGGTAAGAACCATATTTCCTTGAAGCAGAAGATTGCAAAAATCATTGGCTTGGTGATAGGGGTCCTTGGTGGTGCTTTGCTATTCTCATTAATTGGTTATATCTTGTGGTTTGTGACACGCAAACGTCAGAAAAAGAAGGAAGCAGAGTCTGCAGAGGGTGCAGAGGGTAAGAAAAAAGATGGTGCAACCGAGTGGATCCCACTCTCTCTCTACGAGTTTTCAAATTCGCAATCTGACGTTTCAACCAAGACGGATGCCACTGGTAAAGGTACTGGTCATGGTACCCACAACTCATCTCTGCCGGACAATCTCTGCCGGCATTTTTCATTCACCGAAATTTTGGCAGCAACAAATGGGTTCGATGATTCCCTAGTTCTCGGTGTTGGTGGGTTTGGAAAAATGTACCGGGGCGAAATCGATAATGGGTCAACTAAGGTTGCAATCAAGAGGGCAAACCCATTATCTAATCAAGGTCTCAACGAATTCCAAACAGAGATTGAGATACTGTCAAAGCTCCGTCACCGTCACCTTGTCTCTCTTATCGGGTACTGTGAAGAAGAAAATGAAATGATATTGGTCTATGACTACATGGCACACGGGACACTCCGAGAACACATCTACAAATCCCGAAATGCACCTCTTACATGGAATCAAAGGCTTGAAATTTGCATAGGTGCAGCTCGGGGGATCCACTACCTTCACACAGGTGTCCAGCATACTGTAATCCACCGTGACGTGAAATCAACCAACATTCTTCTAGATGAAAAATGGGTTGCAAAGGTGTCAGATTTCGGGTTGTCAAAAACAGGACCCGAATTGGACCAATCACATGCAAGTTCAGTTGTAAAGGGGAGTATCGGATACCTAGACCCAGAGTACTTTAAGCGGTGACAGTTGACAGCAAAATCTGATGTGTACTCCTTCGGTGTAGTCTTGTTCGAGGTGTTATGTGCAAGGCCGGTGATAATTACTGATCTGCCAAGAGAGCAAGTGAGCCTGTCGGAGTGGGCCATGTTTTGTCAGAGGAAGGGAATGCTAGAAGAGATCATAGACCCATACCTAAGAGGCAAAATTGCACCTGAATGCTTCAAAAAGTTTGCAGAGACAGCCGAAAACTGTTTGGCTGAACAAGCTATCAACCGACCAACAATTGGAGATGTGCTTTGGAACTTAGAATTTGCTCAGCATCTGCAAGCAAGTGCAGAGGAGAGGGGGAGTATGATTGGTGGAACCACCTCAGCAGAGGAGAGGAAGGAGCTATCTGATGAACCTACTACCGATCAAATCAACTAGCACTACAACTACTTCTATCAGCAGAGGAGAGTAAAGGCACAGGACTTCTGAGTGATAGGTATGCTGAGGTTGATTTCTGATATTTCTAATAGGTTTTCTTGAGCTTGATTTTCATGAGCTATTATATTGAGATATTGTAACTATAGAACAGTCAAATACATAATAGATCTTTCTTAGCAAGTGGAGAATATAAATAAAAATAATCTCTGAAGAAGAAGAAATGTACTTTATTGTGATGTAAAATCTTAGAAGCATAGGCTCTCCAGAAAGGAGATTTTGGGAATATTAAATAGTTAATGGTTTGATTTTTAATCTTTATTTTAAAAAATATATAAATATATATATTGATATGACTGACTGGACATGCATAATGGCTTGTATCGATCATATCTGACCAACTAAATTTGTATTGATATTGTGGGAAAGAGAATAAATTTGTATTGATATTGTATATTTCATTACAATAATATAGAATTCATTTATAGGTTTGATTATTGTATATTTCTAAATATTTAGTATACTAATTATTTCTTACATACCACCCTTGTATTTTTAATCAACTCCTGTATTGTACACTCACTAATATCTCCAATCTAATATCTCTATCACCCTGTGGCAACTGCATCATTTTGGTAATTTAATTGGTATTAAATGACCCTTCAATTTGATCTGATAATATCGTTACTGATAATTTGCTATTATAGTTGATATCATAATTATTGTTAATAATATCATATTATATATATATACAAGAATCAAAGACTTTTCGCGAGGATAAAAAGTAACTTTTTGTGATGGAGTACCATTAAAAACATGTTTTTTCTATTGATACTTTTCGCGAGGGAGAACCATCATCATTGCACTTTTTCTCTCGTGAAAAGTGCCTACTTTGTTGTTGCATGATCCAATCAAATGCATTGAAACAATATGAATTTTTAGAAGATAAGAATAAAAAATAAAAAATTCAAATCAAACTGTTTAATTAAATAACTAATATTGTACCTGTGCGTTGCAATAGGAACATTTTATAAGAT
The DNA here is from genome assembly GCA_033356055.1 of Carex pumila. NCBI lineage: Eukaryota > Viridiplantae > Streptophyta > Magnoliopsida > Poales > Cyperaceae > Carex > Carex pumila. The sequence goes on along the minus strand of JARJHM010000501.1, from coordinate 102,382 downwards.
AACAAAATAATATTCTCATACAGAATGACATATTTTCATAAAAAAAAATTGACCAATAAAAAGAATACTTCTTCAATAATGAAGTTAAATTAGCTCAATCCAGGTACCTTGTTTCATTGGACTTTTAATTTAACTTCATTTTTTCCTAAACTTCAAAAATCAAATAAATAATTTAATTAAATAGAACTTTCTATAATATAAACAACGCTAATTAGGTAAAGCATACAAATTCTCCACATTTTGAATGATATAAACGTAACAATATAACTTTAAAAAAGAAACCATACTTGCTCCTTCTTTGAGGCTTGCATCTCCAAGTGCTTACACAACTACTTCTCATGTACATACTTTAAAAATTCAAATTCCATGAAGTGCATTGACATCCCGACTGTTATAAACTTTGCATTGGTGTTAAGCCAAAGTGTTAGATTGAATTAAATATTAATATTTGGTTACATGGTAGACTTGATACTAAAGTTTAAATCTGTGAAGTTTCATTCAAAAACAAAGAACCAATTTACTGTATTAAAATTGTGTGGGTAAGATGGTGAAAATTGTGCAAAAACAATGAACAAAGTTCTAAAATAAAAAATAAAAAAATTTAATTAAATATGCATAAAATCATAAAAAATATGAAACATATGGGATATCCACTTTAGAATATAGATGCAAGAAATAAGTATCATGACATGTACAAAAAACCTGAGAACTCATCAGAAAGGGATGAGCAAAGATCATCTCATACATGTCATATGTTGTCACAAGTTTCTCCTGAATTAATTTGACTTGGGTCTTATATGGCGACACCACACCCACATTGACATTTTGTCCCATGTTGAAAGATCCTCATCCATATGGCGATATGTGTAGCGAATATAATTATAACTAAATTTAGATTTCTACACATATAAATGATGTATTTAATCAAAAGAAGACAGGTTATTTGATTGAAGGGTTCAGATTCAATCCAAATTTAGATCAATCAATTCCAGTAGTTACAGTTTTAGAAAAGACAATTTAATTTAAGATGCATAATATAAAGGAGAGATATAGTAAGAATCACCCCACGAAATCATTTCAATTTTATTAAAGCCAAATCAAGGTTGTTCGGCATTGAGCTTGTAAAGATCACTACAAGAAATCTAACATTTAATGGCGCTAACAAACGCCAGTAAATGCTTGAGTAAACACCGTCTATTCCAATTTCCGACGTTTCATTCAATGCCGGGAATAAACATGTCGGCAAAAGTAAATAGCGGCGTTTTTGTTCACTTTTAGAGGCGCCTGAACAAACGCCGTCCGAAATATTTATTAGCGGCGCATCTCCAAGCGCCATCCGAAAATTTTGACATTGTACGGCGTTTTGGACTTTTTTTTTCAGGCGCTATGTGAAACGCCGGTAAAAATCATTAAAATATTAAAAAAAAAAATGCTGCTTCAACAGCGTACTGGATGGTGCAGGATGGATCAACAACGTACTGCTATTTATAAAATATTAACATACATTAACACCGCCAAATCCAATCAAAATATGTTTATACATATGAATAATTACACATATGGAAGAATGAATCACGCAAAATAAGGATCACATCTCAAAAGCTGAGTAATACTTGACTAAAATTGCTGGAAGAAAAGAAAACCATAACCTTCTTGTTGATAATTTTTTTAGAAAATCATACAAAAATTAGAAACCTCTTGCTGCTAGGATAATTCAATAGCCCTGCTCCAATCCTTCTACAGTCATCTGCAAGTAGAATAGTAATTTGAAAATCTTAGTCTTGTAACATCAACTCCTATGTAAACCGGCTTTTACTCTACTTTTACTCTAGTTATTTTTTTAAGTGCCAGGATTTCTAATTGAGTTCTCATACGTATCATACGATATTAATCACAGGGCTTGGTCTTTGTAATTGAATCATTTCATCTATGAATTCAATTATTTGGGTTCAGGTGAACTGATGTTTCCTAAGGGAAATAAAGGTTTCATTACTGGTACTAATTTCTGATGAGTCTGACAATGTCTTCGTTACTGGTACTAATTTCAGTTCCCATTACAACCCAGATCTTAAATTGCTTTAAATTGCTTTGGTTCAGCTTCCAATACATACAAAAGACAGAACTATAAAGAAAATAGAGGGAATGGTAAACAGAATATGGCCGCACCTTTCACAATATTCCTGGAGTATTAGGGAGATGCTATTGGGCATAGCATCTGCATAAAAAAGGAATTAGTTATTGTAGACAAATGAAATCAATGCATAAAAAAATTATCCTTGAGTCACCTTATTTGACCACATAACTTCCCTGAAAATTAAAATCAATTAAAATATACAAACTTATAACTTAAAATTAAAATCAATTAAAATACAAAATGCTATTGGGCATAGAGTCCATTTGCCGGCATTGTTTGTAACGCCGGCTTGGTTAGCACCAGCAAAGACTAGTTTTTTTTGTAGTGTATGCTAACAGTACAAAGAAACACAAAAAATTGAAACCATAAAAAGTGTGACTTATTCATTTAACAACTTGGAAAATAAAATAAAACTAAGAAAGTAATTAACTAACCAGATAGTGTAGAAGAGTGGCAGGGGCAGAGTTTCCAGTGTTGTCCATGTCCGGCTAAAGACAAATTGCCCTGTTCATAAATGTACGTACTGATTTGAATGACCACGGATGGTGTACTGGTAGTAAGTGGTCCCTACCTTCTAAACTTTTCCATGCTTGCTGATCTGTCACTCATTTCAAAGATTCCTGGAATAATTTACAGATAAAACAAATATTATTTTCATTAGGTTCTTAAGTATAATATATTACAAATTCTCCGTTTCATTCAAATACCAGAATCAAGTTGCTCAGTGAAAAGGTAATGTTGGCTTCTTTAAAACTTTAAATTATGACGTGACATTGTGACAAGATTGGATTGACTCTGCAGTCATTTGGTACTTGCCGATTAGTGCAGTAGTCTCCAAATTCAGTTCAAATTGAAAACACAATTATGATAGTAATTCAGTGATAATTACTGATACCCAAACTAATTTACAAATTTTATGTCATCATAATGCTTTCAATTTTAAGTAACATAATAATTAGTATAAGTTGTGATTATTTGATTATATTACGCCATGAATGTAATTTAAACCAATTTAATAATTTTGGTGAACCAAACACATGATGCAATACACAGTTTCGTTATATGGTAAAAATATAAAGACCTCAAGCCAATATTTGACACAACTTGAGCACTATGCCAATTCACTTGCAATACATGTCTTTGTTATTTTCCTTTCTTAGCTGTATTAGTCTGTACATGAAGAGAAACATAAAATACTATTAAGCGATATCAACAATTCTCTTATAATTATCAAATATAATATTTTCCTTAAAACAAGTACCTCCTTGAGTATTGTCTCAAACACCACTCCTATCTTTTGTAGAAGCTCTTGAGGCACTTGATGCTCACTTGATTCTCTTCGCATGCACCATGTAACCTAAGAAAACTGAAAATTCATACAAATGATACTCGTGTAATGTAATTTTAAATTTTAACTAGTTTCAGAAAGATTTCAACTCACCAAAAGGCACCCAGGTTGACAGGAAAGCCAAAAGAGAAGTCAGTACATATTCGGCCACATATCTTATCTCTTGATTTGAGAACAACAACTTTAAGAGAGTAGAAGATCCATTAATCATTGGATTATTCATTCAGGTCCAAATACAAATTTACAATATTGTACTATTGAAAATGGCATCATGTTCTATTATTATAGATATTACCTTCTGATGTATCATTGACTCAAACAATCTCCTTTGCCTGCCATGTCAGCCATTTGAGAGCATTCTATAGGAAAAAAAAAAGATTTGATTAGTTCTGAAAATAAAACATATTGTTAAGGAAAAAAAATATTTAATTAGTTTACATTGTCGGCCGGACACCTTCGGGTTTGCCGTCAGCTTTGAATTCAGCAAAGACAACCTCAACATGTGCCAACCTCCTCGAATATATTAATCAATCAACCGAATTGGAGCAGTATATCTGTGATACATGCAGGTGAGGTACCAGCTTAAATGAGTCAGTAATGAAAATCTGACCTGCTATTGTTGATAAAAGACTACTGAATTGAGTAATAGTGCCATAATGATACAATTTAGTAACAGCTTTGGAAGGGTAATTACACATCTTTAAAGCCCTCTTCAAGCTACAAAAACCTGATAGACTTATAGTATAACTTGCAGACAACAAAACCCTCGGCTTGGATCAACCAAAAACAACCATTTATTAATTTAAATTCTGAGTTAAAAACACCGACTCATTTTCTGAACCATACCCAATCTAGTGTAATAAACACTAAAACCCCCAAATCCACTACACCTTTGTCCTCAAATCACTCCCAAATACTCAACAAGGAATGAACAACACCTTTGTAAACCCAATTGCGGAAGAAACTAACCCAATTGGTGATGAATATGACGAAATCAACTAAATTAAAACAATAAGGGCATAGTACAATCAAAATACCATAGGGAATGAGATTAGAATCAAATTCCCAAATGAGAATGCTGTGTAATCAGAGAAGAGGGGAAAAAAAATACCAGCTTTACGCGCACCAATATTCTAGGGCTTCGCTTGGCTGATCGAGAGAAGAGAGGAGCGACCCGGATCAACTAGCCGAGGGCGGCTGAAGCAAGAGCATCGGGTCTGAAAGAAGCGTGAGTGCAGCTGAGATCGGAGGGAAAGAGCTCCGGAGAGGCACTCTCTTAAAGAGATCGGACAGCTTCTTCTTATGAGCGCGGGGTGCGGAGAGGTTTTGGGTTTGTGCGGGGATGGAGAGGCTGAGGAGGGCGCTGAGAGAGGGAAGGAGCGAGAGAGATGGGTCGTTGGATCAGGGCAGAGAGGGTATTGGATCGATTTGGCGTCGAGAGAGCGAGAGAGATGGGTTTTGCATTGGCTTCTTTCTGAGAGATGGATCTGGCGTGGAGAGAACGAGAGAGCAAGAATTAGCTTCTTTTTTTTTTAACTAATAAAACCTTTGGCAAGAAAGGCCGGCGTTTCGTGAGATCCAATTCAACTATATGCGATGTACTGGCGTTTTATTCAGCGCCGGCCGAATTAACGCCGGGATAACCATATATTGTTGTAGTGGATGAAGAATTAAGTTAAGGAACACTTGTTTGTTTGGTAGTAAAATTAAGAACAAAGACATAATATGAGTAAAATATAAATTATAGTGTGTAAAGACCCAAGTACCCTTACATATTTTTCATTTTGAATACCCATGCACATTGACCCGTCTTCTTGCCATTAAAAAAAAATTGTCACATATAGTACATAATCACATTACATGCCTTTGAAAAGAAAGATCTATCTCTTGTATTGAAAATTTCCTATTCTGATTTGTTAAAATAAAAAAAAAAGAGCAATTCTATGGAGGAAAACCAAATTTCCAGGTCAAGGTACAAAATAAGGCAGTAAGCCTTGCCTCAACTTTTAGCAATTTAAACCAAATTACACATCTTACTATTTAATTCAATCCAAAATCAGAGAGGTAATCAATGCATTGTGTAACAAAATACAGTGTTTAACAAAAGATATTACTCAAGTATTCAACAGAGATATTCAAAGGCATTCATTACGGAGCTAATTAATTAGTGAGACACACACACATTACAATTCTCAAACAACACATGTCAAAGTTGCTCAATTCAATGATCAAAATATCTCTGTGTCACTTGAGAACAACTAAAATAAACATGCTAAAATGAATGTATAAGAGGCTAGGCTATATAATTGGTGTCAGTTACTGCAAAATTATGTTGGTATTTCGTTGCACAACATCAAAATTAATATTAAATAAAATTCTTATGTAGCACAAAGAAATCATTTTGAGGCTTTTTTTTTTTTGAGGAAAAATAAGAGTCATGCCCATATTTCATATATAAAATGCAGTTACAGAGTCTGTATCCACTGGATTTTAAAAGAGGAAAATAAATTTGAGTTGCTCAAAACAGTTGAGCTTAAAAGTAGGATCAACAGAAATGAGTTGATGAAATTCAAATGCAGTACCAGTTTCAGAGGAGAACTGAACCTGTGTCACCAATACATATATATAATGAATGAACATATAGCAATGGCTATATATATTCACATCAATTCTATGTATCATACAAAAAGCACTAAATCTGGAAAATAACTTGTAATCAACCTTTAAAATATAGTATTTTTATCACATTTATATCAAATACAAATATGTCTTTCACATTTTTTTTTGTCGATATAAAGAATTACAAAAATATTTTCTTTTGTTTATGCTCACCGATATCAACTATATCTGATTTATTCAAAGCACGCAACACCCGATAAACCTGATAAGATCCACAGAAAACTACATAAATTAATTAATATAAAAAATCTTTATATATTAGTTTAATTAATTTCAAGATATTGGTAATTGTCAATTAAAATTTTCTGATGAATAATTATCGGGCAGATTTTAGTACAAATAAATACATAATTGCTAATAATAAAAGCTCAACTAAAGTTTTGAAGCCCTATATATACGATGTTTCTTTTTTTGCAATTATTATTATGCCGGCTTCGTGGGCTTATGCGCAGAGCACCACACTTTTGTCCCTTCTCAGCTTTCTAAATTGAGGTCATACACTCAAATTAGAGTTTATTGGCAATAGTTATAGCTTTTAAAGATTAGAAACAATGCATCAATGTGTATTGCAATTTGCAAAAGTATAGATAATGCACCCATGTTCTATATTCTGGTTAATATCAGTAGTACATTGATATTTCATTGCAAAATATGAATGTGATGCCTATGTTTTATATCTTATACCGAGTCTGTCCTAAAATTAAAAATTTCCCAAAAAAAAAAAAAAACAAGAAGATCATCAACGCAGCTTATGGTAAGATTGAGAATTTTTAAAAGTCGTTGATGGTAAAATTAAAATTATGTAATTTTAGAGTGGTAATTACTAAAATTTCGGACCAAAGAATTGTAATACTTTATTTATGAATGGAATTCGGATTATTTTAAGTATTAAATTATAGTTATATATTCCGAATCAATAATTGGTATGAAATTAAACTTAATACGATTTCCGGATCATCCGATTTATTTCCTTTTTTTTTAGTATCATCCGATTATTCTAAGTATTAAATTCGTAATACTATATCTCTCTTCTCATTATAAATAAAATCACTCACCTATCAAACAGGGGGGACGAGAAAGAGAGAGAGAGAGAGAGAGAGAGAGCATGGCTAGCCTGTTATTTTCTTCGTTAGTTTTAGGGGTTGGTATCTTAGTTGTGTTTATAGTGATGGCTGCATGGTATTTAATACCACTAAAAATACAGCAAAAATTCAAAAGACAAGGTCTTGACGCTCCCCCACCGCCTTCCCTTTCCTCTGGCAATTTGTCAGAGATGAAGAGAATGAAAATGGTTCATGATGAATCAAGTTTTAGAGATGGTTTTTTTCGTTACTACACCAAGAATATCTTCCCTTATTTCTATCAACGGAGAAAGGCTTATGGTATGTATTTCTAATCAATACATCTTTTCCAGTGCCTATATGATTATATATATATATGTGATTGAAGGTTGGCTACTCTATTTTCATAAGCATATGAGAGCATATATTTATAAGTCATTTTTGCATTTTCAATATCTAAATGGTTGATCTGAAGTGTTCAATATGTTCTCCATATTAATGTGTTTGGAGACCAAATTTACTATTTTTTCAAAAAATTTCAAAACAGGGTTGAAAGAACTAATAAAAAGTTATAAAAACTCTGACAAAATAGTAAAGAAATTTCAAAAAATATAAAATTTGGTCACCAAGCACATTCTAGTATGAAGAACATGTTGAGTGCTTCAGAACAATCATTTAGACATTAAAAACACAAAAATAACTTATAAACATATGTTTTCATATGCTTATAAAAGTAGAGTAGCCAATCTTTTATATAATGGTATATTTATTCATGTACTAATTAATATAATTAGTAGCATCCAAATGTTGTAGAGAAAGAACACAAGGTATATATGAATAGACGAAAATGAAAACCACAAACTTAATTTTATCTCTATCTTATATTATTAATGAAGTGTATGTAAGAGTTGGCGGTACGTAGGACTTAATTAGACTATATATGCTCGACAATCAATCATGGAACATAAAGGAATAAGAAAAAATATACAGTCGAGTCTAACTCGAAGACGTTACACACAAACTCTTATATAACACAAGGTATCAGAGATTAGAGTCTGAATACCTTACACACGAACTCGAGTCTAACTTGAAGACGACGTCCAGTCCTCTTGGGACTGATACATATCAATAACATTTACTATAAAGACTCGTAAATTCGTAATAATGTATTATAAGTTTTTGTCTCCGCCTCAAAAAAATAGGAAATAAATGGTTGGGGGGGGTTTAGGGTTGCAGATTTAGGGAAATAAATGGTTGTAGATTTGTCAGGTTTTAAGTTTCTCGTGCTTTCCAAGAAATTAACGGTTGGATTTGAGAAAGTAGGCTCCCTGCCCTCTTTTAGATACTTTCTAGTGTCATTTCTTTTATTATTACGTCATTCTCCCTTTGCGAAAACGCCAAACGGGCTTACAGAAATTATGCTCAAAAGTCAAAAAGGTTTTTGAAAACGCTTTCATAGTACAGCTCTATTATTCTGCGGTCAAATCAATGGCATTTGAATATTTGATATATTTTATTTTGTTTAATTTTGAAAGACTTTCAGTGCACCTCACAAAGTAGCCGAATATAAAACTTGAACAAAAGAAGCACTGATGATTGTAGTAACATGATTCACAAATTATTTGCGAATAATTAAGATTTGAGTCTGAGCCAATTGAAATGACGTATTATATAGTTGACCGAATAGTTTCACAAATTTTACGAATCATTTGCGTTTTGTTCAGAAAATTGTAATGCCTTTCTCAAACAATCGCACGTCCTTTCTGCATTTATTAACTCATGTGAAAGACACAGAAACGAAAAGTCATTTGATAGCTGTTGATTTTTTCACGCGTCAGAGAGACCTGTTGCTGAACTACTGAGGAGTAGCAATATATGCATATAGACAATTTTCTCATGTGAAACTTTATATGTTTTCAGAAGAAATGGGTCCCTATTCTCGTCAATACACTGTGTTTTTTTTTACTATATTACCACACTGCTAATCTTCTCTAGCGAATACAAGCAACGTCTCGTATTGTAGATCATCGGTAATAATTTAATTATACACTGATGGTCTCGTATTGTAATTCCGAATCATTCTCAAATTGTACTTGAATTATTTCTGAATCACGAATTTTTATCGTGCCAAACTGAACCCGAATCACGAATTTATCACTATGATGATGATCTTGATTTTTAATTTAAATCCGTTCAATAGTTGAATATTTTCTTAAGTATGAACCATTAAAATATTATCTTTATCATATTTATATGACATACAAATAAGTACTTAAATTTGTTTTTGTCGATATACATAATTACAAAAACATTTTTCAAAGCACACAACACCCGACACAGTCGATCATAGGGATTCAGACTGATAAGATCCACAGATAACACCTCCATGGAAGCATAGTAACACAGTTCAAATTGTTGAATATTTTTTGTACGGTACTTTTTTGAAAAATATTAGCTGTATGCCACTTTGAAGAGAAATTTGAAAATAAGAATGCAGCTAATGAAAGCATTCTATCAAACATCTTCTTAGCAAACTTACAGTTTATAGTAAAACACACTTAAAGCATTTGTTCTCAAAGAACACATGATATTTGTTTCACAATACCAGTATCAATTTGCATTTGTTCTAAGATGACCAATTACATAACATGTTACCACCTGTATACATAAATGATTATTTTAGGTTCTGACAAATCAAAACCTGACCCCACTGACCGAAAAGGGAAGCAACCTGCTAAAAGCCATAATAGATTTACCCGTGCCAAATTCCTTTGCCAAATCTGCATGGAGCGGGGCCCAGCAACCCAATCTTTTCACATTAACCCCTGCAATCACATATTTTGCAATTCCTGTATTGTCAACTACATCACCTCTAAGCTTGAAGGGAGCAATGCCACCATCCCCTGCCCTCACCCGGGTTGCAAATCCGGGTTCCTCGACCCATTAACCTGCCGCCGCATCCTCCCAGTTGACACATTCGACAAATGGGGTCTCGTTCTATGTGAATCATCTCTAGGTGGTAACAAGTTTTACTGCCCCTTTAAAGATTGCTCTGCTCTACTGGTAGATGATGGAGGTGAAGAAGTGAGAAATTGTGAGTGCCCGCATTGTAACAGGATGTTTTGTGCCAAGTGTAAAGTGCCTTGGCATGGGGGTATGAGTTGTAAAAAGTTTCAAAGGCTTGGTAAGAATGAGATGGGGGAGGAGGATTTAATGCTTAGAAAATTGGCGAAAGATAAAAGGTGGCAGAGGTGCCCTCGGTGCAGGATGTATGTGGAGAAGATTGACGGGTGCATGTTCATGAAATGCAGGTATGAATTTCTTAGTATACCCCTTAAAAACTTTGAAATAATGTATTCCCCTTCCAAAATTCATAATATCATATTTACTCTGATAAATTTTAAGAACTCACAAATATGCTCATTTTATTGTCTTTTTCTATTAAATCTCATTGTAAATTTATTAAGTACCAAATTGTCCCTTTATTAAAAAAAATTAAAAATACATAGCATGTTTCATAAAAGTGTGTTGGACAATTTCTGAGGGTAAATGGGTCATTTCTCTGCTTTTTCTTGCTGATGAAAGGTATTTTTATGGTTGGGTCCAGTATCAGTTAATGGCATAATAAGATCAGCCTTGAACTGTGTATAATTTTACTATAAGTGGTTCTTTTCTGGTTCATCCAAAATATGACTAAACATTAGTAGAACTTGTCGATAGTAACTTGTTAGTTGTTATTTATCAGTATGGGTTTTGGTTGAGTTGCATGCAAGATTCACACTGTAACTAGCCAATTTTGTCTGTCAAATTAAGAATATTTGGTTTTTGGTTGAGATGTGTGACATATTTTTTTTGTTGTATTAATTTGGAAGGTGCGGATACTGCTTCTGCTATGTGTGCGCCACTCCCATGTCGAAAAGAACTCACTACTGCACCAAGTGCAAACGCTAACCGAGTTACTGAGGCCATGACTAGAGCAGCTAGAATTGCATCATTTGGATAGCATGTCAACATAGGTGTTAATCTTTTGAAGTGTCTTAATTATTTTGGTCGGTTATATACATACAGAAAAAGGTTGATCCTTAGTCAACTTTTTTTTTTTTTTTTTTTTTTTTTAGAGGTAGTAGAGGTTATATATGAAATATTGAAATATATAAAGTTGGTCTATTGTCAGAAGTTGTGTTCTTAAGCTCTCTATTCTCTCTAATCAATGGTGTCAGTGGTTTCCCATTATTGAATTAATTTTCATGCATTTTTTTTTCGGACGAAATATAATTAATCTGCATGGAGAATCTGATGGGGATTACAGTGAATTACAGAAATAAAATTACGTCACTGGCATTTTGTTCAACTTGTGATCCTGCTGTTAGAATCATCAACAATTGTTTTCAAAACTTGAATGCCTTGAATCCTTTAACAAGTAAAAAAAATGCCTTAACAATAATAAGATTCCGAAACAAATGACAGGTTACTCGGTACATTTTTTTTTCTCCTATCCAAAAGCACACTGTGCAGTGTGCTCCTTGGAGCAAGTGTAATCAGAGTTTGTTTTAAAATGAGCATGGATACCTTTAAAATTACCAAAAATTTGTATGAAATTGAAGGAAAATGAATTGTAACATCTCCCACAAACACTTTTCATAATATATATTCAATGTCAAAATGTAAGCATACTTCACTTTTCATAATAAATTAAAAAATATGGTTATATATGTATCCAAATATTTTGTGTAATCATTAATATTAAGCGTGTTCCCCATAAAATAGACGAACTAAATGATTCCAAAAATCAAAATCAGCAAATTGTGTGTCAAATCAAAATTGGCTGATTTAGTATAATCAGTCATTTCAGATCGAAAACTCGAAGAAAAAAAAAATTTGTTATGTGCTAAAAATAAAAAATAAAAGATATATATTTTTTTTAAAAATTGTAATAAAAATTATTAAAATCAAATAATCCGCTTATAGCCTTATATAATACAATGCAGTTATGCAAAGACAAAATATAAATTAATTCCTGATAGATTATTATACAAAGTAGAAAGACAAATAAAATGTCTGCAGTTAACCCTTTAGCCCATTACACTTGTCCACAGCCCAATTAATACACAACTAAAGATATAAGACAAAAATTAGAAGCCCCCACATGTTCATCTATCTAAGTTAAAAGCTTCACCATTTCTTTCCCATTCAAAGCCCAATCACCACCATTTCAATTTATATTTATTTGAAATCCTGCCAGACTATGAAATTAATTTTATGTGTTTCTTGTAGAAATTAAAATTTAGAATACTTAAATACCGTTGTTAGAAACAGTGTTTTAAAATGCAGTTTTATTCATGCATGCAGAACGCCAATGCGTATTGCATAAGAAATATGTGATCATATATATAGATTTGTATGCGGAAATACATATGCAGTTTTACTATGCTTTGTTAAAGAAATATAAATAAAATAAAACTAATTTATATCTAAAGATTTATTTAGTCTAGTGGTTTGTGTTATTTATTATATTATAAAAGATTATAGATTTTAATTTTCTCCACAGTAAAATAATTTTTAGGCTTGTTTCAAATCCACATGGACTATATATGTGCCTGTATATTTAAAACTGCATAAACTTGACTACACGAGATTATATATGCGAAAGACCACTGTATAAGCATATGCGGTCTATGCGGTCACATTTTAAAACACTGGCTAGAAATAAGCAATTGGAAGGTGTTTCATGTAAAAATTTCAAATGTCTTTTATAGATATAAAAATGGATTCAGATATTTTAATTTAATTTTAAATATTCAAAAGAGATATCTCAGTCGTGAATTTTAAATGTCGAAAATGAGTAAATCCCCTATTTATGTTCTCCAAGTTTCGACATCTAAAATTTGAATATTGATTCTCAAATTTTAAAATGTTTACGCTCTTTTCTTTTATTGGTGCAGATTAATTAGGAGTAATACTGAGTATCCACAATATAAATTTTGAGTAGAACTAGGGTGTTTTCTGGTGAGCTTAATTTCAAAACCTATTAAATTGGTTTCAAATGATGAATTCGAACCATTGAAATCCACTTACTTTATGAGTGATGATACATGTAAAAATTTTAAACATTCGAATTAATTTAGTATGAAGTCAAGCAGTCAAAAAACATTCAAAAAATAAATGCACTAAAATTTATTTATACTAAATTTTATACTAAATTAATTCGAATGTTTACAATTTTCACATGTAGACACATCACTCATAAAATAGGTGAGTTTCAACATTTCGGATTCGTCATTTGAAACCAATTTAATAAATTTTGGAGTTAAACTCACCAAATACTTTGATGAGCTTATGAACACCCTAGTTCTACTCATAAAATTTTATATGGCTACTCATTTTCAAGGATATTTCAAATACATATAGTCTTCAAAATTCTTGAAAAATCTAATTCAATTCTTTAATTAAGATTTTAAATGACGCTATTTAAATCATATGTAGTATTCAAATGTTGGAAAGACCGTAGTCGTAAAAATTATTAGTTTAGTCGTTTTCTCAAGATTGGTGGGAAAAAAATATGGTTGAAATATTTATCTAATGGTATTAAAAATAAAAAAGATATGTCAATATAATGTTTGTAAAAAAGAATTACTAGATTAAAATATTTAAGAAAGTAAGAGCATCTTCATCAATGCAATTGATTAGCAATTGTAAGGCAGTAGTTGTCAGATTGAAAATAGCCACTAATTGCAAATAGATGCATTTTTGAAGGAGTTGTAGTTGTAAAATTTTACTTTTTAAAGAATAGTAACCGCTAATTTTCTCATATAAAAGTGTTTTTGAAAAATTTCAATATTTTTGAAAATAGAAATGAAACCGCTAACAAGAATTTTTTGTTGTTCTTTTTAATATGCAAAAGGATACTAATTTTTGTTATTTTTTATTATTTAAAAGAATACTATTTTTATTTTTTTATTATTTTTTATCTAGTACGTAATTAACTAATGGGTTTAAACTCGATTAATTATTTAAATCTGATTTGATATTTTTTTGTCATATCTTGGTAAAAATCTTGCATCTGCCTCTAGTGCTCACCCGTGACTCAATTTTAAAAAAAAAATATGATTTCATTTTTATACTTTTGTCAAACAAAATTATAAAAAATATACTTAAGACTCCAAAAATTATGAAATTTTTCATGCTCCAAAAATGTTTCTCCAAAATATACCACTATTTCGAAATTTTTTCTCATAAAATATATAAAATTTTGTCCCACCATATATGCTAGATCTATATCCTGACTCAAACTCCAGTTAACCTTTTTTTTTTTTTCTTCTTTTTTTTCAATTTGAATTGGTATTAAAGTAGAGTTAGCACACATTTTGGAATATAATGCAACTGGCCTTTTCACACATGCTTTTGAAAGAATAATGCATATTGTGGCTGCCATGAACATTCTTAAAAGATAAGGAGTCAACTCTGCTGCTTTTCAAATAGGACAATAGGACTCTATTATTTTAAATCTGACTGTTCATCTGTATTAAGATTCGTGCACAAAAAATCAAAAATTAGATTTTGAATAACAAAATTCTGCACCCCTATTTAAAGAGTAGCGAAGTGGCATCAAAAGATAAAAGGCGTACCATTGCATTATCAGATGCTCCATTATATTTTATAAAAGATTAACTGTCCATATTGATTTCATTGGATCAGTGGAAAGAGAAGTGAAAGTGGAGGGGTACAATGAGTCAAGACCAAGTACATACTTTATAAAGTTAATGAAGCCTTCTTACCTAAGGTATCTTAATCAGACGTACAATGACTAAAGAACGGTCTGGATTTAGTTTCAGACGAATCAAAAAAGAATATGGTGTTTATTAAAGTAATAGGTGGTCCGTCTTGAGTTTTGTATCAGGTTAACCCAAAGTTCTTTAGTAATCGAATTCAGATCTTTAAGGTAACCCAAAGTCCGAGTTTGGATCCGAACTGTCCGATCAGATTTTGCACGAATATTGAAGCAGCCCCTTCAATTTTAACTCGGCCGAATTAGTTAGAGAACCGGACCCAACCCAACCATTAAATCGAAGCGACTCATCACATAAACCGTCGGGTCAAGTGACACGTATGGACCTATTAATGAATCGGCATAGTCTGCATTAACTCAAAAGATTATGCATATGGACCGTCTGATTGTAAACCGAGCCCATCCGGATTATTCCTGTTACATAGGGGGTCTTTAATATTTGCGCAGATCTAATTCGCACGAATCTTATAGCTGATCGGACGGTAAAGATGCTTTAAATCAAAAGGTTCCTTTTTAAGTTAATGCAGAGGATACGACATCCCTATTAATTAATTAAATGCCCGACGCTTCGGTCTCTTTTTTTGTTTCTTTCCGAATAACCTCTTAGACTTAGTAAGCAGTGTCGCCAATAATTTTGGCGTGATGGAGGTAGTACGAGAGGGAAGAGAAATGGATGAAGAAGCGCACAAGCTTATTGCGATCAGAGAAGACGAGATGGAGGATGTAGAGAATTCCAATGCCGATGATCTCGCTGAGGAGGTGCAAATGCAAGAGCTTCTCTTCTTTCTCCCCCAACCCCAGGAGCACGAGCACGAGCACGAGCACGAGGTTTTAGAATCTCGACAAGGTATATATAGATTCATCGCTCACTCAACACAATTAATTTTTGTTATGAGGGTCTGTGTGGATAATTAAAACCGAAATTAAGCGTTAAAACATATTGAATTTTTGGTATGTAATTGAGTTATGTATAAATTATAAACATAACTGTGCACTTGAAAAATAAAATTTAATGCTCAAAATAGGTTCTGGCATGGCCCTATATCTTTTAGTTTTAACCCAAATAGCATTTTTACACAAAGCATTGAATTGAATTTTTTTTAATTTTTGATATTTTATATTACTGTATCACTTGTGATACTTGTTATATTTGTTTCTGATTGTTATACAATATATGGCATGTAATTATTACGACCTCTATAAATTATAAATTAACCTATCGATTTACTTGAAAAAAATATATATATAATGTACAAGATAGATTCTGGCACGGCCATCATACTTCACGAGAATTTTAACTGCCCGATCTGCATGGAATCAATACCAACAAGCGATGGCTTCAACATAAACCCTTGTGACCACATATTTTGCATTAGTTGCATGATCCACTACATCACTGTGAAAACGGAGGAGAATGCCGTCACAATCCCCTGCCCCAAACTGGGTTGCGAATCCACCTTTCTAGACCCGGAAACATGCCAACACATCCTTCCAAAAGATACATTCGAAAGGTGGAATCTCACATTGTGTGAGTCATCTCTCGGCCCGAATAAATTATACTGCCCGTTTAAAGATTGCTCTGCTTTGCTTATTGATGAAGAAGGTGAAAGTGAAAAGATAACAAACTGTGAGTGCCCTCATTGCAATAGAATGTTTTGTGCAAAGTGCAAAGTGCCTTGGCATGGTGATATGAGTTGTGAGGAGTATGAGAGGCTTGGAGAGGACGAGAGGGGACGGGAGGATTTACTGCTTAGAAATTTGGCAAAGGATAAAAGGTGGCAAAGGTGCCCCAAGTGCAGGATGTATGTGGAAAGAATTGATGGGTGTCATGAATGCAGGTATATATGTTATTATTTTAAGATTTTTGTTTCTATTTTGGCATTTAGTTTTACTGTTCATAAATTTACCAGAACTAGGATGGAATTTATTTACTGGAATCGTAAAGTAATTTCTTATCTCAGAATTTGGTATGTGTGCAATTAACCAACCAATTTACCAAGTAAATTAGTGAGGTGTTAGCTATATAAATATAGGATAGATTGAGATCCATGTAATTACCAATCTAAATCATCTAATCTCAGTTCAATTTTGAGATAGATATTGCAATTTCAGATATAAGTACACTGATTTTAACACTAATTTTCTTCAATTTTATCTTTTTCGGATTTGATGGTTGATATTTGATGTTGACCATTTTTATACTTCTGGATTGTACATAATTCATTTCTAGTTAAAACGGCGGCAATGGACATGTCCATTACTGTAGGAAATGGAGAGGTCTATCACACCGGTTCAAGTTAAATGAACTTGGCCCATTTCTTCCTCATGAACCTCAAAAAAAGAGAAATTTTTTTCTCCCATTGAGGCTTAAACCCATGTCTCTTGGGTGGGAGCCAAGTACCATAACCACTATACTAGATTAACTTTCTTGTTACCATCTTAATTCTTGTATATTATATATACGACTTGTATAAATTTTCTAGTCTATATAGTTTCAATTTTTCTTGTATAGTGAATAATTTTTTTAATGTACACTATATATATTCTATATATATTCTATCCGAATATTTTTTTTTATTAACATTCTATATAATCTATATACACTATATATATTATATATATTAGCGCTACTGAAATTTTAATTATGTGTTGTATGGATTTTTTTTGTTAAAATTATATATTAAATGTATAATTTTCAGTGGGAGCTTGGCACAGTGAATAATTAATGATAATAAAATTTATAGAATTAAATGATGATTGTGAAACTTAGTGATCTTTTGATTTTAATCTATAAGTATTATTATTATTAAATTATTTCACAGTTATTGTAAAACTAGAAGTGTTATGCTAGATATTAAATAATTTATATTAAGCCTTCAAAACTGTGATATGTCCTAACTTAGTTTAATTGTAAATTCTTAGTGAAATGGCATCTACATCTAGGAATATAGCAGAACTCAATAATGGTGAAAAACTGAATGGCGATAATTATGAGATTTGGGCCATGAAAATTCAGTATGTCCTAGAAGAACAAGAGATTCTTTCGATCCTGGATCATATTTTAACCGAACCAGAAAAAGGTACAACTGAAAAGCACATTGCTGATATTGCTGCATATGAGTCCTGGAAAAAGAAGAACTCCATTGCTTGTATTACATTGCTGAGCAGTATGGATAATGATGTGATGCGTGAGTTTAGGCAATATGAGATTGCAAAAGAGATGTGGCTTGCTTTGAAGCAGAAGTTTGGTGGAACTTCTGTTACAAAACTGAGACAACTCACCATCAAGTTTGATGCTTACAAGAAGCGTCCTAATCATAGCATGCGGCAACATCTCAGGGAGATGTCAAATATGATTAGTGAGTTGAAGGACGCTGGCCATGTTTTGACTGATGAGCAACAACTTCAAGCAGTGATTCGTTCACTTCCTCGTACTTGGAAACACACGAAGGTGAATCTGACCCACAATGAGAGTATTAAAACTCTCAATGATGCAGCAAGGCATCTGGAACTTGAGGAAGATCGTATAGAGGCATCAAAACCTCAAGAAACTGAATCTGTTATGCATTTGGTTGGTTCAAGCTCTCATGGAGGGCCAAGCCAGAAGCGTAAGTCAAATTTTGGTCACAAGGGCAAACAAGAGAAAAAGCATAAGGGGCAGGATCGTGGCAAAGGAAAGGCTTCTCAGAACAATTTTAAGAAGCATAATATAGCCAAGATCAAGTGTTTCAATTGTGGTAAGAAGGGTTACTATGCTCGTGAATGCAAAGAGCACCGCAAGGTACAAATTATAGAAAAAATTTCATATTTTTCATATGTTTTCAGTTCTGTTTTTATTACTGATTCTCATCCTTTGTGGACTGTAGACTCAGGGGCAACAGACCATGTAGCCAAAGATCGTGATTTGTTTGTGGATTTTCATCGAATTCCGGAAGGTTCAAAATGGCTTTATATAGGAAACAACTCTCGTGTACAAGTCAAGGGTATAGACACATGCAAGTTGGATATGCGTGATGGTCGAACCCTCCTCTTACATAATGTTCTCTTTGCACTTGACATTCGACGAAATCTTGTATCTGTGGTAGTTCTTTTTAGATTTGGATTTACTTTGAACATGTGTGGTACTAGTATTAAGTTGTATTTGGATGATGTGTGTTATGGTTATGGATATGTATCGAATGGTTTTATTATTCTGGATGTTATTAATATGATGACTTCTTCTAGTACCCATTTTTTTTTAATTACATCATATAAATTTTGAGTAGAACTAGGTGTTTTTTGGTGAGCTTAATTTCAAAACCCATTAAATTGGTTTCAAATGACGCATTCAAATCATTGAAATCCATCTACTTTATGAGTGATATATCTACATGTAAAAATTTTAAACATTTGAATTAATTTAGTATGAAGTCAAGCGGTCAAAAAATATTTAAAAATTGATTGCACTAAAATTAATTTATTAACCTTCTAATTTTGACCGATTGACTTTATACTAAATTAATTCGAATGTTTAAAATTTTCACATATAGATCGATTCATCACTCATAAGGTAGACAGGTTCTAATGGTTCAGATTCATCAATTAAAACCAATTTGATAGGTTTTTGAGTTAAACTCACCAAACATTTTGGTGAGCTTAAGAACACCCTAGTTCTACTCAAAAAATTTTATATGGCTACTCATTTTCAAGGATATTTCAAATATATATAGTCTTCAAAATTCTTGACAAATCTAATTTAATTCTTTAATTAAGATTTTAAATGACGCTATCTAAATCATATGTAGTATTCAAATGTTGAAAAGACCGTAGACGTAAAAATTATTAGTTTAGTAGTTTTCTGAAGATTAGTGGAAAAAAATATGGTTGAAATATTTATCTAATGATATTAAAAATAAAAAAAGATATGTCAATATAATGTTTCTAAAAAAGATTTACTAGATTAAAATATTTAAGAAATTAAAAGCATCTTCATCAATGCAATTGATTAGCAATTGTAAAGTAGTTGTCAGATTGAAAATAGCCACTAATTACAAAATAGATGCATTTTTGAAAGTGTTAGTTGTAAAATTTTATTTTTAAAGAATAGTAACCGCTAATTTTCTCATATAAAAGTGCTTTTGAAAGATTTCAATATTTTTGAAAATAGAAATGAAACTGCTAACAAGAATTTTTGGTTGTTGTTTTTAATATGCAAAAGAATACTAATTTTTGTTATTTTTTATTATTTAAAAGAATACTATTTTTGTTTTTTTTTATCATCTTTTATCTAGTACGCAATTAACTAATGGGTTTAAACCCGATTAATTATTTGAATCTGATTTGATATTTTTTTATTGTCCTATCTTAGTGAAAATCCTGCATCCACCTCCAATGCTCACCCGTGACTCATTTTTTAAAAAAAAAATATGATTTCATTTTTATACTTTTGTCAAACAAAATTATAAAAATATACTTAAGACTAAAAAAATTATGAAATTTTTCATGCTCCAAAAATGTTTCTCCAAAATATACCACTATTTCGAAATTTTTTCTCATAAAATATCTAAAATTTTGTCCCACCATATATGCTAAATCTATATTCTGACTCCGCCTCTAACTCCGGTTAAACTTTTTTTTTTTCTTGTTCTTTTTTCAATTTGAATTGGTATTAAAGTAGAGTTAGCACAAATTTTGGAACATGATGCAATTGGCCTTTTCACACATGCTTTTGAAAGAATAATGCATATTGTGGCTGTCATGAACATTCTTAAAAGATAAGGAGCCAACTCTGCTGCTTTTTAAATAGAAGAGTAGGACTCTATTATTTTAATCTAACTATTTATCTGTATTAAAATTCATGCGCAAAAAAAAAATCAAAAATTAGATTTGAAATAACAAAATTCTGCTCTCCTATTTAAAGAGCAGAGAAGTGGCATCAAAAGATAAAAGGCATACCATTGCATTATCAGATGCTCCATTATATTTAATAAAAGATTAACTGTCCATATTGATTTAATTGGATCAGTGGAAAGAGAAGTGAAAGTGGAGGGGTACAATGAGTCAAGACCAAGTACATACTTTATAAAGTTAATGAAGCCTTCTTACCTAAGGTATCTTAATCAGACGTACAATGAGTAAAGAACGGTCTGGATTTAGTTTCACACGAATCAAAAAAGAATATGGTGTCTAGTAAAGTTACAGGTGGTCCGTCTTGCGTTTTGTATCAGGTTAAAGAAACAGTTTGAATTTAGTAATTCTAATCTGAGGATATCTGGCATCTTGTCTATCTTTTGTTTTAATTTTTTTTTTCTAATTTAATAAAAAATTCGGACATATTCATACCTAAATTGTATAAATTTCCTTTTGGTAGGACAACCAAAATATATAATATTTTAAAATTTATTAAAATTATATACAGAAATTTTATTTATCATTTTTTTTAAGGTAACCCAACTCGAATTCGGATCTTTAAGGTAACCCAAAGTTTGATTTCGGATCCGAATCTGATCAGATTTTGCACGAATATTGAAGCAGCCCCTTCAATTTAACTCGGCCGAATTATTTGTCTGAAATCTTATCGGATGGTTCGGATCTAAACTCAGATTTTGAGTTAGAGAACCGGACCCAACCCAACCATTAAATCGAAGCGACTCATCACATAAACCGTCGGGTCAAGTGACACGTATGGACCTATTAATGAATCGGCACAGTCTGCATTAACTCAAAAGATTATGCATATGGACCGTCTGATTGTAAACCGAGCCCATCCGGCCTATTCCTATAATATAGGGTTCTTCAATATTTGCGTAGATCTAATTCACACGAATCTTATAGCTGATCGGACGGTAAAGATGCATTAACTCAAAAGGTTCCTTTTTTAGTTAATGCAGAGGATACGAATTCCCTATTAATTAATTAAATGCCAGACGCTTCGGTCTCTTTTTTTGTTTTTGTTTTGTTTTTTCCGAATAACCTCTTAGGCTTAGTTAGTAAGCAGTGTCGCCAATAATTTTGGCGTGATGGAGATAGTACGACAGGGAAGAGAAATGGATGAGGAAGCGCACAAGCTTATTGTGATCAGAGAAGATGAGATGGAGGTTGTAGAGAATCCCAACGACGATGATCTCGCTGAGGAGGTGCAAATGCAAGAGCTTCTCTTCTTTCTCCTCCAACCCCAGGAGCACGAGCACGAGGTTTTGGAATCTCCACAAGGTATATATAGATTCATCGCTCACTGAACACAATCAATTTTTGTTATGAGGGTTTGTGTGGATAATCAAACCCAAATAGCATTTTTGTACCCAAATTAAGCATTAAAACATTTTGAATTTTTGGTATTTTATACAATATATATATGGTATGTAATTATAATGAGTTATGCATAAATTATAAACATATCTGTGCACTTACAAAAAAAATTAATGCTTAAGATAGGTTTTGGCACGGCCATTTATCTTTTAGTTTTATCCCAAATAGCATTTTTACACAAAGCATTGAATTGAATTTTTTTTAATTTTTGATATTTTATATTACTATATCACTTATGATACTTGTTATATTTGTTTCTGATTGTTATACAATATATGGCATGTAATTATTACGACCTGTATAAATTATAAATTAACCTATCGATTTACTTGAAAAAAAAATATATATATAATGTACAAGATAGATTCTGGCACGGCCATCATACTTCCTAATTCCCCAATTGAAGAATCAATTGAAGAACCGATCGAAGAACTGATTATTGAACCGATTGACCCAAAGGGGAAGCAGCAGGTTGAATCCATAGCTTCCTACATTACTGAGAAAGGAGAATGCTCTAGAATTATTCATGAGAATTTTAACTGCCCAATCTGCATGGAATTAATACCAACAAGCGATGGCTTCAACATAAACCCTTGTGACCACATATTTTGCATTAGTTGCATGATCCACTACATCACTGTGAAAACGGAGGAGAATGCTGTCACAATCCCCTGCCCCATACCGGGTTGCGAATCCACCTTTCTAGACCCAGAAACATGCCAACACATCCTTCCAAAAGATACATTCGAAAGGTGGAATCTCACATTGTGTGAGTCATCTCTTGGCCCGAATAAATTCTACTGCCCGTTTAAAGATTGCTCTGCGTTGCTTATTGATGAAGAAGGGGAAAAGATAACGAACTGTGAGTGCCCACATTGCAATAGAATGTTTTGTGCAAAGTGCAAAGTGCCTTGGCATGGTGATATGAGTTGTGAGGAGTATGAGAGGCTTGGAGAGGACGAGAGGGGACGAGAGGATTTACTGCTTAGAAATTTGGTGAAGGATAAAAGGTGGCAAAGGTGCCCCAAGTGCAGGATGTATGTGGAAAGAATTGATGGGTGTGCGTTCATGAAATGCAGGTATTTATGTTATTATTTTAAGATTTTTGTTTTTATTTTGGCATTTAGTTTTACTGTTCATAAATTTACCAGAACTAAGATGGAATTTATTTACTGGAATCGTAAAGTAATTTCTTATCTCAGAATTTGGTATATGTTCAATTAACCAACCAATTTACCAAGTAAATTAGTGAGGTGTTAGCTGTATAAATATAGGTTAGATTGAGATCCATGTACCAATCTAAATCATCTAATCTTAGTTCAATTTTGAGATAGATATTGCAATTTCAAATATAAGTCCACTGATTTTAACACTAATTTTCTTCAATTTTTCTTTCATAAAGGTGTGGCAACTGCTTTTGCTATGTCTGTGCAACTCCGATGTCTAGTGCAACTCACTATTGTGAAAAATGCCAGCGCTGATTATGTTTTTACTAATTAGTGCTGTTTAAAATGCTACATGTACATGCCAATATGCTAGAGTTCTTCCATTTTGTCAAAGGCATTTTTGGTTTATATGCTATGTTACCATATCGAATAGTTCTCATTTTACAAATATATATGAAAAAGAAGTGTGACTACGTCAATAGTTTTACCTGGCTAATTAACACAATTAATGCCCTTTGATGTTGTCATAATGAAAAAAATTGTGTTCTGTTATGTATGTTTTGCATTTATTTCATTACATGGAAGAATGGAAATATAATTTGACATTACTTGCAACATCATTCCTAAAAAGGGAATGCTTACATTTTGACATTGAATATGATGAAAAGTGTTTGTGGGAGATGTTACAATTCATTTTCATTTGATTTCATACAAATTGTTGGTAATTTAGAGGTATCCATGCTCAATTTAAACAAACTCTGGTTACACTTGCCACCAACATGCACAGTGTGCTTCTGGACAGGAGATAAATGTTGTTTTAAGGAATAAACTGTCATTTGTTTTGGAATATTTCCATTGTTAAGGAAATGTTTAAGGCATTTTTTTACAACGGTTTCTCACATTTTTCTGAGGTTTGCTGTGATATTTCTTTAGACATAGTTTTAGCGGTTCATTGAATTTTTTTTTTTTTTTTAAAGCTGCAAATGTGTGTTGGTTCACATATCATTTTGCTTGTTTTATCAAATAAAAAATCAGAACAGCTGTTCTTTGTAGCATAGTATGGCCAAAACAGGGCTGGATGACTTGAAATGTTCCTCAATCACACTACCCCTCGATACATTATTTCTTCTTAATTTATAATTTGACGTGGAGACACTGCATTACAAAATTATAAAAAGAAAATTGAATTTGTTTAGCCTTGGAAACAATTTTTTAAAGTTGCAAGGTCCTGTGTGAACAAGGCCCATAATTACAAGACCTGAAACAGAACATATTACACATTTGCAACTATCAATTCACAGGGCAACTAAAGTGCTTTATTTTAGCAACAAGTAGACCAAGAAAGATGGTTAGTTCATATTCTCTCTGACCTTAAACTGTGATTAGTCAAAAATATATATGTACAACAGGGAGAATAATCATAAATCCTTCTGTCACTTTTATTATGGAGGCACAAAAAATAAATGTTTTTTACTGATAGATAATTTTTTATTTTACATGAAGGATTTTAGGCATTTATTGAAGTATAAAAAACTTATTGTTGGTTCTAAAAGCAGTATCCCAACTAGAACAAAATGCTAATGATGTAACTTTATTTCTCTAACTTACAGCAATCCCCATCAGATTCTCCATGCAGATTATATTTCGTCCGAAAAACAAAAAAGGCATGAAAATTAATTCAATAATGGGAAACCACTGACACCATTGATTAGAGAAAAAAAGGAGTTTAAGAACACAACTTCTGACAATAGACCAACTTTATATATTTCAATATTTCATATATAACATCTACTACCTCAAAAAATGAGAAGCACAACCATTGTATGTACATTACCAACCAAAATAATAAACATTAAAAAGGTCAACACCTATGTTGACATGATCTCCAAGAGTCCAAGTAGTGCAATTTAGGCCTCAGTAACTCAGTTAGCGTTTGCATGTGATGCAATAGTGAGTTTCTTTTGACATTGGAGTGGCACACGCATAGCAGAAGCAGTAGCCACACCTGCAAAATTAATACAACACAAAAACAGAATGTCACACATCTCAACCAAAAACCATATATTCTTTAAATTAAGAGACAAAATTGGCTAGTTACAGCAAATATTGCACACATCTCAACCAAAACACGTACTGACAAATAACAAGTTCCTGTAGACAAAAAGTTCTACTAATTTTAGTCATATTTTGGATAAACCAGAAACAAAACACCTGAAGTAAAATTATACACAGTTCAACGCTGATCTTAATATGCCAGTTAGGTAACTTCTTGATATGCCAGTTAAGTAAAATGATACTGGACCCAACCATAAAGATATCTTCTTGTATCAAATAACTAATTTGAGACAATATGGTACCAATCACTACGAAATCAATACCTGCATTTCATAAACATGCACCCATCAATCTTCTCCACATACATCCTGCAGTGAGGGCACCTCTGCCACCTCTTATCTTTCGCCAATTTTCTGAGCATTAAATCCTCCTGCCCCCTCTCATCATTACCAAGCCTTTGAAACTCTTTACAACTCATATCCCCATGCCAAGGCACTTTACACTTGGCACAAAACATCCTGTTACAATGTGGGCACTCACAATTTCTCACTTCTTCACCTCCTTCATCATTTACCAGCAGAGCAGAGCAATCTTTAAAGGGGCAGTAAAACTTGTTACGACCTAGAGAGGATTCACATAGAACGAGACCCCATTTGTTGAATGTGTCAGCTGGGAGGATTTGTTGGCAGTTTAACGGGTCGAGGAACCCGGATTTGCAACCCGGGTGAGGGCAGGGGATGGTGGCATTGCTCCCGTCAAGCTTAGAGGTGATGTAGTTTACAATGCAAGAATTGCAAAATGTGTGATTGCAGGGGTAAATGTGAAAAGATTGGATTGTCGGGACCTGCTCCATACATATTTCACAAAGGAATTTGGCATGGGCAACTCTATTACAGCTTTTGGCAGGTTGCTTCCCTTTTCGGTCAGTGGGGTCAGGTTTTGATTTGTCAGAGCCTATAATTATCATTTGTGTATACAGGTGGTAGCATGTTATGTAATTGGTGATCTTAGAACAAATGCAAATAAATGCTGGTATAGTGAACATAATATAAACAAAGAAACAAATATCATGTGTCTTTTGAGAACAAAGGCTTGAAATTTGTGTTTTACAAGATAATATAAGTTTGACAAGAAGGTGTTCGATAGAATACTTTCTTTAGCTGCATTCCTATTTCCCTGAATTACTCAATTGATTGTACTTTAAAGAACCTATATACTTTGCCTAATGCCTGCAACATGGTGGAGTATATAGTTGGAAAACATGAAACCCTAAAACCTAAACCTGAAACCCGAAACACCAAACCACCAAAAAAACCCTTGTAAAACCACACTTAAGTAAATAGAAATTAAACAACCCTTTTGAATTGGGGATAGCTACCTGGATCTTCCTCTGTCACCAAAGGAAGATTCTCCCATTCCTTCTCGGATTGCATTGTCATGAAGAGAATCTCTTGAATCTGGAGTTCTTCCGACGACAAGAGCATATCATCGTCGCTGTCAATGACGAAAATACCCTCGTATCCTCCTTCTTTCCTTTTACCTTTGCGATCGCCGGTTTCTTCTCTGGATTGCTCGCCTCTTTCCAATTTGTGGAGTTCTTCCAACAATATCACATCGTCGGCACCTGAACGAATATCATTGTCGCTGTCAACGACGACAATACCCTCGTCTCCTCTTCCTTCATCTCTCCTTTTACCTTTGCGATCGCTGGTTTCTTCTCTGGATTGCTCGCTTCTTCCCAATTTGTGGAGTTCTCCCAACAATAGCACATCGTCGGCGCCTGAACGAACATCATCATCGATGTCGATGACGAAAATACCCTCGTATCCTCCTTCCTCCTCTTTCCTTTTACCTTTGCGATCGCTGGTTTCTTCTCTGAATTGCTCGCCTCTTTCCAATCTCTGCCGCTTTGTTCTCGATCTCGGGTTTTCGATCGAAGTGGAAGCGCTGGTTCTTGCCATTTTACTGCTAGGAAAAGAGAAGGGGGGCAGGATTTGGAGAGATTAGCAAAGGGAAAGGTGATGTGATATGTCGTTTCCAGATGAACTCAAAAACGGTGCCTATTCTGGGATAGCGCAGGGGGGAGTATTATTTGTGCTTTGAGATTGGTGCCAATATAAAAGAACAATTTTGGACCGTCTATTTCTAATTTGCTTGAGTCAGGTACCTGGGGTGATCAGAATTCGATGAACAATAGATATTTTGTGCGAATCTATAAGTGGCGCACTATCTGCTCCAGTGATTTACCGGACGGCTGTGATTGAAGGAGAGCCTGTGAGCGGAAAAGGTTGTTTGGGCACTTGTATGGAGGTGATTTTAATGGTTGAGTTCGCCCATCGGACTTAAATCCGCTTTAAGATTCGTACTGAATTTCAGTACGAATTTTGAAAGGGATGTGCACAGATATTTAAGTGATGCGCACATATTTTAAAGGGGCGTAGAGGAATCCATCAAATTCTAATTTGAATTCAATTGACGTCGGATGCAACTCATTCTCGAATCCATATCCTCTTGAGTAACATGATATTTCTATTTAGATTTGGACCGTTTGATCTGAATCTTGATCAATACGGTTCAAGATAGAATGCACGTGTCTCTTTGATATATTAGTGCGGATTCTAATCCAACGATTTGGATCTAAATAGAAATATTATGGAACTTTAGTGAGGGCCTGGATCTCCTGAAATGATTCAAAATTTGAGTTTAGATTCGGACCGTCCGATCATAATTCAGATAAATCTGACTACAATTCTTTAATATTTGTGTGGATTCTATTGAAAAGTTCGGATCTAAGCTCAAAACTTTGGAATCCGAATATGAGATTTCATAGAAAATTTATTTATGTTAACAATCAATCTTTTGTCTAGTAATAATGTATTTTTTATATGTGAAAGATCTCAAATTTAAAATTCGATAAAAAAAAATCCTAAGATATTTGTTTAGATGTCAAAATCTTTGTTTAACTCATTTTACTTCCGTAAAAGTTTTAGTCTAGTAATTTTTTTTTTTCAAAAATGGAATAACATATCTTATTTTTCTCATACCATTTAGGTAAATAATCCAATTGTTTCTTATGTACTCACCAAACTTTATTTTTTCCCACACCATTTGGAAAAAAATATTCTCACCAACTTCACAAAACAACCGTTTTTTTGTGGAGAAAACCACATAATGAATATTTTTTATGGAAGAGTCCCAATTGTAAAAAAAAAAAAAAAAAAAAGATAAATGATTTTTCCGTGTATAAATTTAATAATTAAAAATATTCTATATTTGATCTGTCCTGACAAAAATGAAAATTCAATCAATCTAGGTAAGAATAAGTCCCAATTTTTTTTATTAATAGGAATTAGTAAAAATAAATTATTTAAAAAGGGGGTCTATTGTGTAAACGAATATAAATCATTCTCTTTCCATCATCCAATGAAATCAATATGGAGAGTTAATATGTTTTTCAATATAATGGAGCATCTGATACCCAAACAGTTAATTGGAACGGTACACCTTGATCTTTATCCTTTGATAAGGTTCTTGTCAGTCACAATCTACATGATTATTTTCAAACGCATCAACTGTGAAAAGGCCAATTGCACTAATTTTAACAAGTTAAACTATACAAACTTGTATATAACGCCAAGTTTGAAATTGTGGGATAGATTACATAGTGCTTATTCAATAATTATTTCATCTACATATGTTGATTACACTGAATAATATATATATTCAAATTATTAGAAGGGATTTTAATTGAAATTGTA
Source organism: Carex pumila (assembly GCA_033356055.1). Lineage (NCBI taxonomy): Eukaryota > Viridiplantae > Streptophyta > Magnoliopsida > Poales > Cyperaceae > Carex > Carex pumila. The sequence goes on along the minus strand of JARJHM010000501.1, from coordinate 73,108 downwards.
CATACGTATGTCTTTGTCCAATTATCATCATATATTGTGCACATATAGATCTCTCCATTAAAAAAAAAGTTATTTGACAGAAATAACTAATTTTTCAGACAGATTTTTTTATTTATATCCAAAAAAATAATAAAATTTTAAAAAATAACCAAACATCGGCTGCATTTTCAAAACTACCCAAACCGGAATTTTTTTTTCCAATTTTAGCACCAATTACAGCAAATTTTTTTTTCTAAAAATTCCTGTCTAAAACCGAAAAAAAAATTCGGTATCCAATTCCGGAATTTTTTTTCCGGTTTTTAGTCCCAAAACCGGAAATTTCTTTTTCCAGAAATGGGATTTCCAATTTTATTTTTTATTTTTTTTATAAACTCATTTTTTTATAATATATGTATATGTATATGTATAAACTCAATTTTTTTATAAACAAAATAAAAATTAGTTTATATAAACTCAATTTTTTATAAAAATGTATATATAATATAATATACATTAAAATTGAGTTTATATTATGTATATATAATATAAGAGGAGGGTTCAAATGCACCCAATCTTTCAAATCATTTTTCTCCATTTTTAAAGTCCGAATAGTCAATCCAAACCGTTAGATGCGATCTATATATTAAGATGTGCTTGGAGACCAAATTTTATATTTTTTGAATTTTTTTTACTATTTATTAAACCACTTTGAAAATCACTGATCCAATGGTCCAGAAAATGTAAAATCAGTGATTTTCAAAGTGTCTTAATAAATAGTAAAAAAATTTCAAAAAATATAAAATTTGGTCTCCAAGCACATCTTAATATATAGATCGCATCTAACGGTTCAGATTGACTATTCAGTGTCTGAAAACGGAGAAAAAGATTTGAAAGATATGGTGCATTTGGGTGCATAAAATTTTGGGTACATTTGAATCCTCTCATAATATAATACATGTATATCTATCTATCTATCTATATATATATATATATATATATATATAATATATTATAAAAATGAGTTTATAAAAAAAATTATACATATACATATATTATAAAAAAATGAGTTTATTATTTTTTTTATAAACTCAAATTTTTATAAACAAAATACCGATCGTTGTATGCCTACCGTTGAACGAAAACTTAAACTAAATTTTGAGGCACTAAATGATGTTTTTTTGAAATTTTGATGCTTCGGATGTGTACGATGTCTAGAGTTCCCCGGGCAAAATGGATCCATCTCGCCCCGCACCCCCCCCCCTTTTCCGAAAAGTGATCATACGCTTAAATCCGACTTTCCTAACTAAAGTTATAGCTATTTAAAGTTTTTTTTAAAGCTGAACTTTGAAAATTCATAATTGTAGAGAAATCCAAATAAATTGAAATTTGTGTCAATTCTGTGTATTTTTTAATGCTTTACATGCTGGTGTAATCACTTTTGCAGTTTGGTCCCTGTATCAGTCCAAATTTGCTGATTTACCAGCAAAGATCAAGTTTGATATACATATGCATATGTTATACATATAAATTTTTTATTTATATCCAAATTTTTTTTTTAAATTTCCGGAAATTGTTTTTCTACAATTGGGTACTGGAATTTTTTTTTCCAATTTGAATAGTTTTGAAAATACAGCTGACGTTTGGTTATTTTTTTATATAATAAAAAAATCAGTTTTTCTGAGCTGATCTATCAGCTAATGTGTAAATTAGCTCAAATGGAGTTCGAGATACTGACGCATCCAACAAAAAATATGTAAGATTAGAATAATAATAATGTATCCTGACAAAATTAATTATATAAACTCAATGAATATTATAACACTGAAGCAAAAAAGTAAAAGAGAAAAAAGTGGTTTGTTTGTTTGCTTGCTCACAAGAATGCAAAGATATATATTATTTTTGTTAAATAACGTACATGTAAATATTCCAAATTTATACATATTAATTTATCGATTTTAAAATACAAATCGTAGTTTAATTCTCGACCGGTTATTTATCAAGTTTAATTGTCTTTATTAGATCATCATTTCAAATAGGTATATTCGAGCCGAATACAATTTAGGCTCGAGTTTGAATGTGTAGAGATATATTATTATTTAGGAAGCTGATAATTGTACCTCAAACAAAGTATCCGCATGTGTCCTCCAACTTTCTAGAATGTCGGCGATAAAAAGATCACGTTTTACTTTATATAGCGCAATAACAGTATCAATCTTTATTTATTATACATAATTTTGCTGCATGAAGAGAAAAACGCTCTGTTAAAAAAATTAACAAAGGCACCACCAAATGCAGCGAAACAATCGGATAATTTAAACATATAAATGAAAGCGTTTAAACAACTGCGTTCAAGTGTTTAACTTTCATTATAAATGAGTTAATTTTTCATTTTTTAAAATAAAAACGAATTCCCGAATTCATCCCCGAGCATAAAATTTAAAGCTCTAAATTTGTATCAATACCCGAGCGCGTCCCCCCCCCCAAAATGTTTACAGCTCTGAATTTTATGTTAGTCAAAACTACTAGTTCTAAGCAAGCAAAGCTCTATTAAATAACAATAAAACTACTAGTTCGAAACAACAATTGTTAGCAACCTCATCAATTATTTTATGTTAGTCAAAACTCCAACAATTACAATTTCTAAGCATGCAAACCTCTGTTAAATAACAATAAAATTACTACTTCGAAACAATCATAAATTTAGAACTTGTCCCAACAATGCCAATTTTTAAGCATGTAAAACTCTATTAGATAACAATGAAACTACTACTTCGAAATAACAATTGTTTACAAAACAATATAAACATGTGTGTAAAGCATATAAACTTGTGCAAGTAAACCAATATATACCGGCAAGAAAACAACATTTTAAAGCATATAAACATGTGTGTAAAGCATATAAACCTGTGCAAGTAAACCAATATATACTGGCAAGAAAACAACATTTTAAAGCATATAAACCTGTGTGTAAAGCATATAAACCTGTGCAAGTAAACCAATATATACTGGCAAGAAAACAACATTTTAAAGCATATAAACCTATGTGTAAAGCATATAAATCTGTGTTTACAAACACATTTTAAAGCATATAAACCAGTGTTTACAAAAATTAAAAAATCTATATTACAAATATATAAACCTGTGTTTACAAACACATTTTAAAACTTATTCTTAAATATATTTTAAAGCATATGAACCTATGTTTACAAACATTGAAAAATCTTCATTTAATGGATTACTTGTTCAAAATGAAAACTGTATTTTTAGTTATTAAATATAAAAAGCTGTTAATTTGCATAATTAAAATTAGAACCAATCCCCCATCACATCCCCGAGCTAACTGGGTTTAAATTGTACTTTAAAGTACTTTAAAGTACATTCAAGCAAGTAGTTAATTAATGAATAGAGGACCGTTAACAATCTGGGGGACTAATTTGGGGATTAGTGATTATAACTGTTTCTAACATACTGTCCACGAAATTAAAGCGCAAGACAAAAGCATGCAAAGCTAACATTTAAAGCAATCAATGTAAAACTGCAATGCGTTAAAACAGCAATTCGTTAATTAATGAAAAATTAATAGATTACCGTTATTAGCGGACGGTTAAACCCAGTTAAACCAGTTCGGGGACGGGCTCGGGTTTGGTGGCTCGGGGTATGGGAACATTTCTCTATTATTTACGTTACTCTTAACTCTTAATTAAGCAGTTAGAATACTACAAATGATCATGATGGTGATCGTTATTGGTGGTCAAACTCTCATTATCTAAAACAACACATGAAATTATTTATACAATATTTTTTGTTGATTATCTCTGATATCTCATTTCAAGATTAGAAAAATATGAAATCATGAATATAAATACAATAAACATGTTTTTATCAAATTCATATTGGAAGTTTGAGATAGACGTCTTTGAGAACAATTTTTTACTCATTTTCTATATATATATATATATATATATATAGTAAGGCTGGGGTGCTATGGATAGCATAGAGGCCTCTATGCTAGGGCTCAATATTTAAGTTTTCAAAATTCAAATGGTCGATCCGAACCGTTCATCTTATTCTCCATATTAATATCTGCTTGGAGACCAAATTTTACATTTTTTGGAATTTTTTTGCTATTTATTAAAATGATTTCAAAATCGCTGTTTTTATTAAAATTCTGCACCACTAAAAAACAGCGATTTCAAACCATCTTAATAAATAACAAAAAAATTTGAAAAAATGTAAAATTTGGTCTCCAAGCACATTTCAATATGGATTAAACAATGAATGGTTCGGATCGATCGTTTGGATTTTGAAAACTTGAATATTGAGCTGTAGCATGGGAGGCCACTATGCTATCCATAGCACCTCAGCCTAACTCTATATATATATAGGCTAGTGTGCATTCGAATGTATATGGTCCGAAGTGCTTACGGTTCAAATTTAAAATTTCAAAATCCAAACGGCCGATCCGAACCGTTCATCTTGTTCTCCATATCAATATGTGCTTGGAGGCCAAATTTTACATTTTTCTGAATTTTTTTACTATTTATTAAGTCACTTTGAAAATTGCTGATCCAACGGTTTTACTGTTTTGTGCAGCCATTTATAGCTATTTTTGTATATTAAACTATAAACTACCGGATTTAAAGTCCAAATAGACGATCTAACCATTAATATTGTTCTCTGTATTAATATGTGTTTGGACACCAAATCTTACATTTTTTTAGAAATATTTTAGATTTATTAAAAATCGCTGTTTTTCAGAGAAATCTAGACCATAAAAAAAACAACCATTTTCAATAAAACTAAAAAAATAGTAAAAATTTTTCAAAAAATATTAAATTTTGTCTCCAAACACATATTAATATGGAGAACATGTTGAAGGGTTTGGATTGTCTATTTGGACTTTGAATTTGGTGATTTGTAGTCTAATGTACAAAAATAGTTATACATTGCAATGTTCCGTAAAGCGAGTGTTTTACTTCACGTCTATATTTTCAATTTTAAAGTTCAATATGTCGATCCGAACCGTTCAAGTTGATACTAGGGGTGGCAACGAGCTGCTAAAGAGCGAGCTAAATCACACTCATACTCAACTTGTTGATGTATCAAGCTGAGCGAGCGAGTTTGGATTTTAGGTTCCGAGCTAAAATTATTGCTCAAGACCGACTCGTGGCTTGTCCGAGCAAGCCGAGCTAACTCATTACTAGTTTGGTAGATTTATAAATTTATATTTTTTTTCCTGTTATATCTTAAATTTTCATAACACATCTTATCAATTATGACTAAAACAAAATAATATTTATATAATTAATTACTGAGGAATACTCTTAATTCAATTATAATTAAACAAATCCGCTACTATAAATTAACTTTACAGTTAAAGTCATACATACAAATATATCAAAATTCTAAATTCATACAAACATATTCACAAAATAAATTCATGCATACCAACGGATATCCGCTCCGTATCCGCATAGAATCCGAATCCGAATTAAACGGATTCGGATAAAATCCGAATTCGGATAATTTTCAAATTTTCAAAGAAGGCTAATTTAGACGGATACGGATTCGGTTTTCAATCCACAAACGGAATGGATATCCGATCTATCCGGGATCTAAAACGAGGCAAATTACCCTCTTCTAACTTCAAATGCTTCACGTGGGTCATTGCTTTTATGAAAGATACTCTCTCTCCTCTCCATTCTCTACAAGTCTACAACAAGCAACTTGGAATTTAATTGGAGACTTATATAGTCTTGGCTCTTGCTTATTTTACCGTTGTGGGACTAACTAAAAGAGAACATATCCGGAATGGGTCACTGAAAAGATTTGTATTATTCTATAGTCTATACTATTCAAGTGCTGCAGTGGCATTTAATTTAGGCGGGTCACTAAAATTATATTGTTGTATTTAATTAAATTATAAACTGACTAAAATTATTTATTTATTTTAATATTTGAATTTTGTTAATTAGTATATGTATATACAACTCGATTACCCGATAATTATTCGTTTCGTATCCGTATTCGAATCCGTATCCGTGAACTATCCATTCCGTATCCGTATCCGTTTAAGGCGGATTTGGTTTTAAATTTTGATATCCGTTTACTATCCGTATCCGTATTCGTATCCGCTCATTATCCGACGGATGCGGATATGGTATCAGCATTATCCGCTCCGTATCTGCTCTGTTTTCACCCCTAATACCAAATCAAATAAATACATACAAATTAACTTAATTGCTTATAATTAATTCACACATATTCCATATAAAGTTACCAATCAACTTAAACACAGTCCAAAGTGCAATTGTCATAACATTGGCTATAACATCCATAGACCATAATATTTCCAATCTGAAGTGAACGGATCCGATTAAACTATTAAACTATGTATATTAAATAACTCATTAACGACCGAGCTAGCTCATGTCGAGTTAGGCCAAACTCAAACTCATTAATTCTGGCTCGAGTATGTAGCGAGCGAGTTGATTTTAACTTGATCCATTAACGAATGAGGTGTTATCGATTGAGTCACAGGCAAATACCAAGTGGGCCACGAGCCACGAGCTTTTTTGCCAGACCTAGTTGATACCCATATTAAATTGTGCTTGGAGACTAAATTTTACATTTTTTTTGGAATTTTTTTTACTATTTTTTTAGAATTTTTGAATATCATTGTTTTTTAGAAAATTATGCACCATAAAAAACAGCAATTTTAAAAAATTCTAAATATAATAATAAATTTTTTTCAAAAATATAAAATTTGCTCTCCAAACACAATTTAATATGGAGATTAGCTTGAATAATTTGGATCGATATTTTAAAATTTAAATTCACAAAATATGAGTGTGAAGTAAAATATTTGCTTTACTTCGCAAAACACTGTAGCCCAACTCTCTCTAGATATATGCACGAATGTTAGTTTACATATGAAAAAAATGGTATAAAAATGAAATTAAAACAATATACATACAAGTATTTCTGAAGTGCAGAAAGAAAATTACTCCCTCCTAGATATTGACCTTTTACATTGACATGGAGGAAGGCCTGCTAATGAATGGGCCCCCCTGTTCATACGGGTTCCGGTTTAGAATTGAAAAGAGCATGCTTATGTTCAATCCATTCAGTGTTGTTTAAAATTGAGCCCGTTTGAAATGGAGCCCTATTTGTAACCGGTCCGTTTTAATGAACTGGACTGAACAATGAACAACCAAACAATCAAATTAATATAATGATCTCGACAACTAACAGGACCAAACAATACATCAAAAGTGCATAAAACAGAAACCAAATAGACATCTATTGAATAACTTGCGATTATGAAGAAAATGAAGAGAAGTAAAAAAAAAAAAAAAAAAAAAAAAATCAAATTGTATAAAAACACAGTTAAATTTAGCACAAAAATCGAAGGTGCATAAAACATCACATATTAAAAATCTCCATTTTACATTTCGGATCCTTGAATCAGAAAATATATCAAGTGTCTGAATTTTATAGAACAGTCCCACAATTTATAAAATTCACGCTTCAACAAAAAGCACCAAAATACATTTCTGTCCCTCTTACAAAAAGAGTCAGAATTTTTATGCGTCAACAGAAAGCACCACAAGACTTTCTTGCTTGCCTACAATAAATAAATAATGCATATAAGATAGAGGCACACTGTAAACCACAATATTGGTTGCTGAAAGACCGGTCGCAGAAAGCATTGTCGCAGATACTCTCCCGATGACGTCACCGGTTACAGAAAGACATCACCCGGTCGCAGATACTTTTTCTGCAACCAATTTTTTTGGGTCACTATTGATTTTTGCTGACGTTAGAAAAAGAGTTCTGCGACTGGAAAACCCGGTCTCTGATAGTTAAAACCGGTTGCAGAAAGTATTTTGTCAGGTTTTTGAAATTTCTTTTATTATTTAAATTTGCAACAGGTATGACATGTACCAACATACAATATAAAACATACAAATAAATTTAAACATAAATATTGATATCGATAAATTCAAAATACTTTGCATTAATCATAAAAGTTTGATGTGAATAACCTCATCAAATAACAATATAACATCATCATAAAAATCGCCTTCTCCAATTCTGATGTGAATCTACAACAATACCCAATATGTGATTACCATAAATAATGCATCTTATGCCATTAAAAAAAATGATGCAATATGGTCTTGCACATGCTTCACGAAAAGAGATGTAACTTTTGATCTGTCCGTCAGATCAGGCTGAAATTTTGACAGGAACTCCACAGCCCAAAACTGGATCCGAAACTAATCTATAGATTTGTTTCACCCACGCGGGCTCAGATTTGCGATCCGAGTCTTCCTTCATGGACTTTTGGACCTTTTTTTTATAATTTTTAGGGTTTGCATCAAAAAAACTACTAATTTAGTGATATTCATAATATATAATCACTAATTTAGTCCAAAAATGTACTAATTAGTGATATTCTTTAGCAAGGGCTGTTGTGTACAGAATCAGAAAAAAAATAATAATAAACACATATGATAATAAATAGCTCATAAAATAATTAAAAGGTACCTCAATGTGACATTCTGATAAGTCCTACATATATGCATTAAAGCTATTTATTTGACTAAAATTATATCTACCAAAACCTTAATGTGACATTCTGGTAAAATTATAACTACCAAAACCCACTGCTCTATACAATCTACAATACTGGACGGGTACCATTGATACCAACATTGCCAATTAAAAAAAAATTAATGGATTGTATACATTTAGGTAGGGCTACTAATGATTAAGATTCGGCTCAAATTCGACTCGGCTCGTCAATTGTAGCCCAATGATTCGGCTCTAAACTCGGCTCATTTTTGAAAGAAAAAACTCGGCTCAACTCGACTCAACTCAGCTCATAAAGGAAAATTCTCAACTCGGCTCACGAGCCGACTCATATTTTTAATATATGTATATCTTTATTTGTCATGAGGCATACCTTCATGAAGTTTAATTAATTTACATGTACAGACGAATTTTTTCAAATTTTTAATACATGTATATCTTCATTTGTCATGAGCCCTATCTTTAAATTTTTTCAGATTTCAAATTTTTTCAGATTTAAAATTTTTCAGATTTAAAATTTTTCAAATTTCAAAATTTTTCAGATTTCAAAATTTTTCACATTTCAAATTTTTCACATTTCAAATTTTTCTGATTTCAAATTTTTTTCTGATTTCAAATTTTTTCAGATTTCAAAATTTTCAGATTTCAAATTTTTTCAGATTTCAAATTTTTCATATTTCAAATTTTTTCAGATTTCAAATTTTTTCAGATTTCAAATTTTTTCAGATTTCAAAATTTTCAGATTTCAAATTTTTTCAGATTTCAAATTTTTTCAAATTTCAAATTTGTTCAGATTTCAAAATTTTCAGATTTCAAATTTTTTCAGATTTCAAATTTGTTCAGATTTCAAATTTTTCAGATATCAAATTTTTTCAGATTTCAAATTTTTTTCAGATTTCAAATTTTTTTCAGATTTCAAATTTTTTCAGATTTCAAATTTTTCAGATTTCAAATTTTTTTCAGATTTAAAAATTTTCAGATTTCAAATTTTTTCAGATGTCAAATTTTTTCAGATTTAAAATTTTTTTAGATTTAAAATTTTTCAGATTGAAAATTTTTCAGATTTAAAATTTTTCAAATTTTAAAATTTTTCAGATTTCAAAATTTTTCAGATTTCAAATTTTTCAGATTTCAAATTTTTTTTAGATTTCAAATTTTTTCAGATTTCAAATTTTTCAGATTTTAAATTTTTTCAGATTTCAAATTTTTCAGATTTCAAATTTTTTTAGATTTCAAATTTATTCAGATTTTAAATTTTTAAGATTTCAAATTTTTACGATTTCAAATTTTTTTAGATTTCAAATTTTTTCAGATTTCAGATTTCAGATTTCAAATTTCAAAATTTTCATTTTTCAAATTTCAAAGTTTTCAACATATAATATGAGCCGGCATTTTAAAACTATTTTAAAAAAATTATATTTTTGTCAAATTTCTTTAAAAAATAATTAAAATCTTTCAACATGTAATTTAAAGTCACAAGAATATCTCTATCCCACTTCAATCATTTATTTGAAATAATTAAATGATCATTTTTTTAATATGTAATATGAGTCGACTCATGAGCCGACTCGCGAGCTTGTGAGTCGAGCCGAGCCGAGCTTTTTTCTTTCAAAAGTGAGCCGAGTTGAGTTAGGGCATTTTTTTAGTTTCGAGTCCGATTCATTATGAAATATTGAGCCGCTCAACTCATTGATTCGTGAGCTGGCTCGACTCATTAGCAGCCCTACATTTAGGCCTTACTTCCACATCATCTTGTACTTCTCATATAGATAATATTTCTAGTGAAAAAGACGAAGAGGCACCTCCATCAAAACCGATTTGTGACTATTCCGATTGGCGCAGCGATGCTTGCAGTATGACCGGTGATATTCGAACGAAAGGAAATAATAGCTCCGTCTTCTTCATTCCTTCTGCGGGCACACTTGTCCCCAAGGAACAAGAATGGAGCTTAAACCCTTATTCGCAAAAGATGTACTCGTATCTGATCAAGTTTGTGACAGTGAAACAGCTGAGCGACCCAAGAGATGCACCTGCTTGCACTGCACACAGTAACACCTCTGCTATTTTGTTGTCTACGGGCGGTCCGTTAGAGAATGGTAACATTTTGCATGCCTTTAACGATGTCTTGATCCCACTTTTCCTTGCTTCAAGACCTTTCAATCGAGAGGTCCAGTTACTAATAAGCAGCTATAATCAAGGACTCATTAACAAGCACAGTCTGATAATAAAGGATCTTACCCGGTACGAGATCATAAACTTTGATGAAGATAAAGAAGTCCGTTGCTACCCTCAAATGATGGTCGGTCTTCTAAACCATCGCGACTTTTCAATTGATCTGGATGGAGCTTTCGATAGGTTTGACATGTTTCAGTTCAGATTGTATGTTCGAAACATCTATTCACTGCCAATGAATGTCGATATACCATATAAGATGGATCCCCAGCCTAATAAAAAACCGAGGCTAATTCTTATATTAAGATCCAAAACTAGAAAGCTTCTTAATCAAGAAGAGGTAGCGGAGGTTATCATGAAGAATGGTTTTGAGGTATGTCTGCCGATTACAACATCAATATTATGTTGCTCTTTGCGAGATACCTTTGTTATAACTTATAACATACAGGTTGATCAATAGCTATTTCTTTTTGAAAGCTTGTGCAAATGGATCCAAAAAAGAGCGAAAACCAGTCTCAAGTGTCAAAATTAGTGGACTCATGTGATGTGCTAATGGGGGTGCATGGTGCTGGCCTAACAAACATGCTCTTCCTTAGGACAAACGCGGTGTTTATTCAGGTGATACCCCTAGGAGGGACCCACATGAACGGTGCAGCGCATGGATACTTTGGCCAACCAGCGCAAGATACGAAGCTCAGGACACTAGATTACACTATTTCCGTCAACGAGAGCTCTTTATTAGATAAGTACGGGTGGGACCACCCTTCCGTAAAAGATCCTGAAGTAGTAGGTGCTAAAGGATGGCAGGATCCTCAGAAGTACTATTGGTTTGAGCAAGATGTGAGGCTTAATGTGACTAGGTTTCAAGCGGTGCTTGTCAAAGCTCTTGAGCTTCTCAAGGAATAGTAATTGCATTTTGCAATTTTTTTTTTTGGCTTCTGTTGAAGAGCAGAATTTAGAGGGGTTTATGTAGTTTTTCATTTTCAATTCATTATATTTATTTTATTAGTATTGACACTATTCATTTCTCACGTTGCTATATGGAATTTTGTAAGAATACGAGCAGAAACTGCGTTGTTCCATGATTGTGAGAATTCTTTCATAGTTTGACAAGTCTAACTCTTTTAGCATCTTTTGCGCACCAAAACTACGATTCTTGGTGGTCTTAGGTTTTTTTCGGGAACTTTGGTCGGCCCAAAATTGCCCAATCCAAAACGACAGTTACGTTATTCTTTAATGAGTTAGGCTTGGTTGCTATGAATAGCACAAGGATTTTCTGTGCTACAGTCTTAAAAATTTATGGTATAAATTTCAAACTTCGATTTAAGTAGTTCAATAAATTGATTATATAATAACCTTGTAAGTTACTAATTTTTACTATTTTGAAAGTTTTTTTACTATTTTTTATAATTTATGAAAGATGGCCTAAAAAAAAAAAAATTGTCAATATTTTAGACTATTTTTTGCCATATTTTATAAATCATAAAAAATAGTAAAAATTAGTATTCTACAAACTTATTATATAACCAATTTATTGAGCTACTTAAATCGAAGTTTGAAGTTTATACGATGAGTTTTTGAGATCATAGCACGGATGACCTTATGCTATCCATAGCACCCAAGCCTTACTCTAAAATAATGGAAAAAAAACATCTTTCAATAGAATACTCTAGAGAGAAGGGAGTAGGGGGTGCAAACGGATTGGATATTATTTGTTCATATCTGGATCAATATCAGAAAATTAAATATAGATCTTCGATATTAAAATATCTATGTTGATACGGATATGGATATAATTTTAAATTTTAATTATTCGTATTCGAATAGTATATATATACTATATATTTTAATATATTTTATGAAAAAAATTTATGTTATTCACCATTATAAAAAAAAACGGATATCCAATCTATATTCTCTATGTTTAATAACTGCATATCCATTTAATTACCAATCAGTATTCATCTAATATCCACTATGTATCCTTATTCAAAAAATAAAAGCATATACGGCTATGGTCTTACCACTAGACGGATATGGTTTTACCAAAAAATAAGATCTTATTATTCCTCACTTCAGGAGACAAATATGGATAAATTATGGTAGAATAAGTTGGAGTAAGACATGACTAACAAAAGTAAATTAATTCACTTAAGGAGGTGAGTTAACTTATTTCACATTATTTATTATCAAATATTTAAATACCATTGACTCTAAGCCTTGTAAGCACATGATATAAATTAAATGTGAGCACTGCTTGATAGCCTGACCCTGACTGATGGGTATTAGCTGATCGACATATATAATTATGGGTAAATTTCGTCATAGGTTACTAAACTTTGTTACTTGTCACGAATTGGTCAATCAAGTTTGATTTGTTCCTTATTAGTCACTCAACTTTGTTATTTGTCCCAATCAAGTCTCTCTATACTTTTAATTTTTGAGTTTTAAATTCAAAGGGAACTGGGCATGAAATTGCCTAATTAATAATTGAAGGTGCATTTCACTTTTTGGAAGAAAATTTATTGAGCATGTTTTTGTTTTACTTTTACAGGGAAAGTTTCTTATGGCAACATCTATTTCTTTAGCATGTGAACAACACACAGAAATTGCATTAGCAAAGACGTTTCACAATCCATCCTTTAGTTTCAAGAATTAAACTTTACAAGTTAGCATGAATTTGATTAATTTATTGTCTATATATATAACCAAATTTAAGCAGAGAGCATTTAAGAAGAGAAACAAGGAACAGGGAAATCTGTTTATTTTATTCCATTTTATTCATTGTGCAAAATACAGTCTACTAGCACATATTATTTCCTTCACATAATTAAAACTTATGATTCTAACAAAACACAATTACTAATTGCAATCATGAATCTATTTTCTTGAACATAACAGGGAAAGGCTCACCACTTAAGCCTAGCAGCCTCTTCTCACCTTCATAAAACACACCCACATCCCCACACACCACCTTACAAATGTGACACACACTTGGACAAAATACCAGTTTGTAATAGTCTTCATTATTTTCCCATTTCTCTATCTTAAACCAATTACTCACCGTTTCCTTCCCCGGATTCCCGTTTATCCCTCCGGTAATTACATATCGCTTACCTCCTTGGACATCTCCGAGTTTCCATGTCAATGACATCACACATATTGTCATAGCCTCAAACTCTATGTTGATGTCGGTGGAGAGGCAAACAACTTTGTCTTTCGGATTTGCGGATGGAAGATCAAGGGTAAGCCATTTTCGACCTCCATGCTCTCTTGAGCTACATAAAGAGGGCATATTTGGTTATTGTGCTGAGTCATGGTTAGGCCACCACCACGGCCACGAATTATTGGCAGAATGTAATATTGAATTCCTGAAATCAAAGCATGGCCATCGGTGTCTTTCACTGAGTCTAATGTGGTAGCATTGGAGGTGAGAGAGAAAAATAGAAATGTTACAGGAAGAGAAATAGACAAGAGTTGAAACTTCATTGTATAAAGTTTTGATAAAAGTAGTATATAGTCTTGATGGGTATATATATATATAAAGTAAGTTGAAGCCTACCGAAATTTGGCAAAGAAAAGTAATTAAATAAATAATTAAATAAGAGTAATTAGGTTGGGATTTGAACAAATAATTAATTAATAGTGACATGTGAACTTGTGAAAGGGAAATTTTGACTATATTTTGATTTTTTTCCAGAGGTCAAACTGTACTCATATATAATTGGATAGGATCACATGGTATGCGCATTTAGCGGATCTTGTAATTTGCAATTCAGTGCTATTTAATAACTTCTACGACGCACCAAACTTTTGATTTGTAATATGTACGGCCATCTATGAATGTGAGATAAAAGGGGGAGAAATAATAGGAAATAAGTTAATTTATTGTTTTAGGTTGATTCATTTATTTCACACTTATTTGTTTTAGGTCGAATCAATTCAACGTGATTCGTGTAACTTGATTACTTTTATAATTTATTGTGCAAATAACTTAATCGCAATTAACATATAACTTATGTTAAATATATTGTATGTAATAAACCTTAATTAATGATAAATAATTTCAAACTAAATCCAACAAATAAAAATTAAATGGGCCGGACCGGACGTAATTGGATCAAAAGTACTATAGATCCATATTCGACCCATTTAACAATCGATCCGTTAAAATTGAATGAGTCCGATTAATCCGTTCAGATCTGGTCAGAAATTGACAACTCAACTTCTTTACATTGGCCCTTCTATTTCACAAACATTTTATTACTATGAAATTACTTCTTTTCACTTGTCACTATATACCAATAATTATACAACAAAACAAGTTTATACATCATTGGTTGATTATTGATAAGGTTAATTATTGTACTCCTAAAATTAGAATAAATATGGACATAAATTTGTACAGGGATCAAACATGAACCGTTGATATTTTGTGCTGGATGTACAAACTTTCTATATAAGCTTCTTCCGCTCCCTACTTTTGCATAAAAAAAGAAGTTTTTGTATTTCGCTCATATAGTGTATTTATTATTGTAAAGTTGTATATTTACAGTCGTATGGTATACGACTTGTAAACCCTAAAGAATATCTATTGTAAGTTTGTAACCCTAAAAAATAAGGCGGCGGCGCATCAAATATATATTGTGTTTGGAAATGAGATTACGGCGTAAATCAAACCAATATAAAAAAGTAAGGCGGCGACTCTCTCCGTTGTTCCATCCCGCAACCCCCCCTTCCCCAAATAAAACCCATAGCTTATTAGAAACAATAGACACACACACCATGATGAATAATGAGTTTCACTAGCTCGATCACAAAATCAAGTTCCAACTCCATTGGTATCGGCCACTGTTTTATTGGTAAGCCCATACTCTTATTGAATCAATTAATCAATTTTCTTTCTTTAGTATTCATATTTACATCTTATTTATGGCGGGCGTAAATCTCTGTTTTTTTTTTTAATTATGTTTATTTTCCTTAGATTGATGTGTACTAATTTTTAATTATTAATTCTTCTTGGTGATTTGGTGTTAATTCTGTTTAGAATTCAAACAATATAGTCTTTAAAAAAATATAGATAGTAGTCCAAATAGGTGCCTTTGAAGAAGGAAGGCTTGAATGAGCATTTTGACTTAATGTCGTTCCTTTCGGTATCTAATTAACCGAAGTCTAATTAAGCACTCAAATAAATTTGATATACATCTAATATCATGAGATCATAAAATCAAAATTTATGTTGAGAACAAAATTAGCTAGATATTTTCTTAATATTTTTTCTTGAAAAAAATATATTTATGCAATCATTTTCTATGTTTTTTTTTTCCTACCATGTTCAAAATTTCTCCGATCATGTTTTTTTCCTAACAGTAAGTGCTCTTTTTTTTTTAAAGAACCAATTTATAGATAATTTCTACATAACAATATGTATAGATACTGTTCTTCTCTCTCTCTTTCTCTCTTTTTTTAATTAAGAAAAAAACAAGGGTCCACGTAGGGGTGTAAATGGATCCAGATTATCTGGCCCGAATCCGGTTGCCATCTGTATCCAAATTAAATGGATCGGATAATAGGAAAATATGATTTGAAAGTGATTATCTGGCCCGAATCCGGTTGCCATCTGTATCCAAATTAAATGGATCGGATAATAGGAAAATATGGATTTGGATAATATTAGAAGTATGATAAACAGTACCGGATACGGATTGTGATAATTTTTCATACTAAAAAACATAGTAGATATCCGGATCCAGAGCAGAGGAGATATCCGGATCCCGGATGATATTTGCAATCCAGCATGCCATTTATCATGTAGGTTAGAGATTAGGAAAGGTTCTCTTGTATATAGTCTCATAACACCTATATATTATAATTGTGGGACTATTAACTAAACATAAAAACCGGAGCTGACAGCTATTTCTTTTTTGTTTTTGTTTTTCGTGGTATTACTTAAAAGATATATATGTTTTGATTATAATACTTGTATTATATTATATAAGTGGATTATTTGAATGAATTATTCATTTGACTCAATTATCCGGCAATTATTTGTTTTGTATTCGTATTTGAAACTAAATTTGTGAATTATCTGCTCCATATCTATATCCATTTAAGGTGGATTTAGTTTTGAATTTTGACGTCCGATTATCCATTTATGCTCATTAAAAAGTGGATACGGATTTGGTATCAGAATTATCCGCTCCATTTACAACCCTAGGTGCATGCCCTTATTTATATTATTAGACAACTTTTAATGTACTTGTACATGAAATATGGGAGCTGATATATTATCAATATCATCATCACTATCATTGTTGTTATATATCATCTTTAGTGCTTATCTTAATATAAGTAAGTGTTAAATTATATAACTCAAGTATTCTTCAGGTATTCGGAATAATTGTTAAATCATGAATCAGTGCTGAAATGAAGCACTATTCAATAAACCGGTTCAGTGTTCAAGTTAGAGTTTAATTATTTGAATGACTACAAGAGGTTAAAAGTGAAATAATACACAACTCTTGAACGGTTGGGACCTAACAAATTAGTATACATTATTTTAATGGTTGATTTATGTTTGAGTTAATATTCAGTTAAATACGTAAATAACTTAAATATTCAGATAATCTAAATAAATTTATTGTAAACCAGTTCAGAAATAACGATAATGTTGACAATCTTGAATACTTGTCAGGTAGGTTCAATGGCGGCAGTGATTACATCCATGTACATGTAGCTGCAATGAACCTCAAGAAGTTTGAATTCAGAGTGAGAAATCTCACAATGTCCGACGGTGTGCATTTCTCTTTCTTGAAGGATGTGAGGCTGGATGAGTTTCAGTGGTTGAACGACTACCAGATATTTAATAGACGGAAACCGACAAAGCAAACCACAAATAAGATGCTTAAGACAGTATCCTCCTTGAAGATGGCCGAAAAGATATTGTTGGGTGAATGGTGCTCTGGGGTAATTAAATTTTATGATCTAATTTTTTAAAGTAATTATTACTATTACCAATAAGTTCAGTGGTGCACTGAGGTAATTAAGTCTTTAATAGTTTATATATTTACAAGTTGTTCTCTTTTTTGTTGCATACAGCATCTTTCAAAGATTCTCTCAAAGGTGAATCTTCCATCAATAGAATTTTGGCCAAATGAGTATCATGCAAATGTGGTGCTCCATATTATCAAATGCTCGCCAAACCTACAAAGTCTGTATACAAGAACTTGCTCGGTAATTATTTCACTTGTAATTTTGTTTATATATATAAGAAGTTAATTTTTTTAATTTTTTTTTCATTTTTCATACTAACTTATTGTTTCAAATGTTTACAGGTAACTCACATTGAAGTTATGGAACGCTTATATGGTGAAGCCCATCTTCACTTAAAACATATAGAGATGGGCTCTATTGAAGATATCAAATCCAACCAAGATCAAACCCAATTTAATTAGAATCCCTACTAGCTCTCAACCTTACAAAAGTAACCCTTAGGAAATTATAGCTGATACAATTCAGATTGTAATCAAGCAGTATCTAGTAATGTAAATGTCTATTTGTATATTAGGATATGGTAACGGCTAGTTAGCCTTTATAAGCACCTGTAAGCTATGTAAATGAAAAAATTTCAATAAATACAAAAAAATCTTTTTTTGGTTCCCTGTTCATTGAAACAGACTCATTCACATGGTTCAAAAAATCGGCTGATTCTGAGTCAACTTAGCCGAGTCAACTCGGAATAGGACAACACAGACTGAGTTTTACCCGAGTCTTGCGCCTATGCGAGTTTCTCAACAAAAATCGGATGAACAATACTTGACTCGGCCGATTCAACAGAGTTTTTACTCCAAATCAGTCTGATTCTTACGATTTGAGGCGTTTCTCTTCTATTTGAGCCCGATTCCGCAACTTTTAGGTGTCAATTTGGGTTATCATCGTCGATTTGAGAACACACATAAGTATTCGATCTGGGACAAAAAAAACACGAAGGACTCTGTGAGGAAGAAAGAGATATGTATACATCTTTATAAATGAACTTGGTTTATTAGACCACCAAGTATAGATGTGGAAAAAGTGTTTGGTCCACAGTGGACCATTGGCAACAAAACAGAATGAGCATTGAAGATGTATTTAGTCAAACAAATATTCAGTCAAGCAAATACTCAAAGATGCATTGCAATAAGTTCTTACTATTTAATCTTTAAAAGTTGAAGAAATCATCAGTTTCTGATTTTTTTGAGTTACATAATGGTATAGTTTAGAAATATAAAATCAAATAATTGACTATCGATTGAATCTGTTTACAATCTTAGGGCTTGCTTCAAGATTCGTATACTTGCATGTTTCATATGTATTTACCTTCAGCTATATATATATGCAATTCTTCTATCGTATTTACTTCACAATTGTAATAAACAACACAAGAAATTGCACGTGCAAACAATTATGATGTAATCACAACGGATTTAATTGGAAATCACACTGACTGATGTCTGGCCCCTTGCGTTGCATCCTCAAAGTTGACTGGTCAAAATAAATTATATAAAAAAGGGGCCTCAAATATTTAATTCATCACTTGTGACGATGTATACTGACGTCACGGCTTCTACTGAAATACATCACGTATCAAAAATCATTTAAACCGTTGAAGAAAGAACTAGGGTGTTTTTGAATTCATTATTGCCCTGTTTGGAGGATGCATGGGATTGGGAACGGATTTGGAATAAGGATCAAAATGAACTATTTATTATTGTTTCTGTGGGAAAAAAAATAATTCAGTTGAATTTGATTTTTTTTCTTTTCCATATAAACAGTAACACACGCGAACAGGACCTAAAGAATGGATGAATTTTAAGTCAAAATTCTATCAGAATGATTTCTAATGACGAATTCAAATCGTTGAAATCAAATTACTTACATGTCAAATTATAAAAATTTTGAATTAATTTTTTAATAACTTGACTTTATATTAATCTAATTTCATTAAATATAATTTAGTATGTAAACAAATATCTCGTAAAGTAAATATTTCAATGATTTGATTTCGTAGTTTAAAATTAATCCGATAAATTTCGAAGTAAACTTTATTATTAAACTTTGTCAACTTAAAAGCATCCTAGTTCTTCTAACAATGGGCTAAAGCTTTTATAACTTGAGACAATATTTGGGCTATGGACAAAGTGTGTAGTTAATTAATTGGGCTGTGGACAAAGTGTAGTGTGCAAAAGGGTTAACCGCAGATATTCAATTGTCTTTCTACTTTGCATAATAATCTATCTAGATTTTTTTATTTTTTATACTTGCATAATTGCATTGTGTTAATAATTAAGTCGATTATTTGAGTTTAATATTTTAACTTAACATAATTTTAATAAAAAATATATATGTATATTTTTTTTAGCAAAAAACAAGGTTTTATTTTCGATTGTTTGTCGATCAAAATTGATTGATTATACTAAATCTGCTCATTTTGATTTCATGGATAATTTTTCGATTTATATTTTACAACCATAAGATTACTTGCGAACATTTATTTTGTTGTCTAAATATTCGATCGAGGAGGTGTTGAATATAAATATTATTCATAAATTAATATGATTATATATACTGAAAAATTGTTACTTTGAGTAGGAATAAGTACGTCTTCTTGGATGAAAAGTCAATATTTTGCAATTGTGTGTGTGGTTAAATAGAAATTAAAAATATCATCAGTCCCTTATGAAATATAGAGGATCTAATTTGTATTTTTTTTCCAGTTAGAAAAATAGAGCTCTAGCTTATCAACTTTCATTTAATTTTCCATAAAAGATCATCTATTTGGATTGTGGAACTCACGACCTCCTACATAGAGAGCGTTAGAGAATTTTATTTGCATTGGGCAATTGTGTCGTAAATTCCAAATTCTTATGAAACTGAGATGAAAAGAGGCATTGTGGCATATTAGGCTACATGTACAAAAGCAATGAAATTGAAGTATTACCCAGGCATGTATATTAGGGTGTTCTTCAGGTTATCAAACTTCTTGATGAGTTAATTAGCTCCAAGACTTATCCGAATGACTTCAAACAACGAACTCAAACCGTTCAAATTGATCCATTTTATCAGTGATCGATGTATTTATGTACAAAATTTATAAATTTTAGAAGTAATTTAGTGCAAAGTCAAGTGTTAAAAAAACGAAAATCATGGTAAGAGTGCATCTGATACATTTCATCATAAAAATCATGAAGAGATAAAAAGATAATCCGAAATAGCTTAAACGATCACACTTTTCTTCACAACTAGAAAGATAAACTAAAATATGTATAAGTTTTGATGCAATATGGTCCTGCGCATGCTTCACGAAAAGGGGTGTAACTTTTGATCCGTCCGTCGGATCGAGCTGAAATTTTGATAGGAACTCCACAGCAAAAAATCAGATCTGAAACGAATCTATGATTCATTTTGCCCATTTTGTGGGCTCAGATTCGTGATCCGAGTCTTCCTTCATGGACTTTTGGACCTTTCTTTATAATTTTAAAGTTTTTAGGGTCTTTTATGTATCTTTTATGGATTTTCTGTTTTTAGTGTTTGTATTTGAAAAGACATGATGTCTTTTGGGAGAAGTTAGTTTATATGAATTCAATTTTATCAAAGAATTAAGAATCTGTGTGATCTCAGAACCAAATCTATCTTTCCATTACTTTTTCCAATTTCTTGATCGTTCGTGCATCAGTTGGTATCAGAGCTCAGATGGCGGATGCGAATCGTGGTCATGGTAGAGGTCGTGGCCGAGGTCGGGGAGAAGAAGAACCGCACCACCGAGACCAGCGAAATCTAGAGATTACAGTGATGGGAAGAAGAATTCGAGAGTTAGAGTGCCAACTCGCAGAGGCATGGGAGGCCTCTACTAACAGAGAAGAAAGAGAGGAGTCAGACACCATTGAATCTTCTGAAGAAGGCGACGAAGATGAGGGTTTTAACCCGTGGGGGAATCCAAATCGGGGGCAAAACCAGAGGATTCGACCAGGGCCTGATCCGTCCTTTGAGAACCTTGGGGTGAAGATTGACATTCCGGAGTTTGAAGGTAAATCTCATCCTGATGAGTTTATCGATTGGTTACATACCGTCGAGCGGGTTTTTGATGTGAAGAATCTGTCTAACGAACAAAAGGTGAAGTTAGTAGCCATTAAGTTGAGAAAACATGCCTCAATCTGGTGGGAACATGTGAGGAACCGACGTGTTAGAGAAGGAAAACCAAAGATCCGAACTTGGGATAAGATGAAAAATAAACTGATGGCTAAATTTCTACCCGCCTAGTATAGATAGGAAGCTTTTATTGAATATCACAATCTTAAGCAGAAAACCCTTACAGTGGAGCAGTATACTAATGAGTTTGATATGTTGCGGGTGCGATGTGATGTGGTTGAGATGATGAACAGATTGTTGCTCGGTATCTAATCGGGTTGAAATTAGAATTATTTGATGTGGTGTACCTGTAATAGTATTACTCGTATGATGATGTCTGTAGGCTTGCCTTAAAGGTCGAATCACAGCAAAAGAGAAGGGTCAGTAGTTACAAGTTTCAGAATCGCTCTTCGGGGATTGAGACCGATAGGAGAGCACCTCTTTCAAACCCTAACCCTACATCTAAACCAACCCAGACCCAAAATCCCAAAATTTACCTAGAGAAGGGACAATCTAGTAAGGGGGGATCCATGGCCAGCAGGCGATGTTTCAAGTGTCAGGGGCTAGGACACCTTATTGCTGACTGTCCCAACAGACAAATTGTCACGCTAGTTAAAGAAGACGTGGACCCAGTATATGATGATTATGGGGATGGCGATGATAACCCTCCATTAGAAAACGAGGAGATCACCTATGCTGATTCGGGTGAATTGTTGGTAGTTAGAAGAGCATTGAGTGTTGCTGCCAATGAAGATGAGTTATAGCTAAGGCATAATATCTTCCATACCAAATGTACCAGTGGAGGTAAGGTTTGTAATGTGATTATAGATGAAGGCAGTTGTGAAAATGTAGTGCCCAACACGATGGTGGAGAAGTTGGGGTTAAACACCGAAGATCATCCGCAACCCTACAAATTGTCTTGGTTCAAGAAGGGCAGTGAGGTGAAAGTGTCAAACCGGTGTCTTTAGAAATTCTCAATCGGGAAGAGGTATACTGATGAGGTTTGGTGGGATGTGGTCCCTATGGACACTTGTCACATTTTATTGGGGAGGCAGTGGCAGTTTGACAGAAGAACAAAGCATGATGGGTTCAAGAACACCTACACCTTTCAGAAAGATGGTGTATCCATTACCCTCGGTCCCTCAGACTTGTGGAAAGAGACTAGAAATCATTTACTATCTCGGTCAGAATTCCAGAGGGAAGTGGAAAAGAAGGTTGAGGTGTTTGCCTTGGTGGTAACGGAGACTAATGGTGGTAGTCCAGAACTACCTCCACAAGTCGTGTCATTAGTGGAAGAATTTGCTGACGTGGCACCAACAGAATTGCCATCCGAGTTGCCACCTATGAGAGATATCCAACATTGCATTGACCTTGTGCCAGGGGCTGCTATTCCTCATAAAGCCCCTTATCGCATGAGTCCAAAAGGGCACGAGGAGTTACAGAGGAAAGTGCGCGAGTTATTGGAAAAGGGTTATGTGCGGGAGAGTATGAGTCCGTGTGTGGTGCCAGCTTTATTGGTTCCAAAAAAAGATGGTACATGGAGGATGTGCATTGACAGTAGAGCCTTTAACAAAATTACCATCAGGTACCGCTTTCCAATACCTTGATTTGATGATCTGATTGACCAATTGCATGGAGCAACAGTCTTTTCCAAGATTGACTTGCAGAGTGGGTATCATCAGATTCGGATCCGACCCGGAGATGAATGGAAGACCGCCTTCAAAACTCGAGATGGTCTCTACGAGTGGAAGGTGATGCCGTTAGGGTTGTCTAATGTGCTGAGCACATTCATGCGCTTGATGAATCAGGTTTTCTATGCCTTCATTGGTCAATTTGTGGTTGTTTATTTTGATGACATTTTGGTGTATAGTTCCTCTGAGGACCAGCATTTGCGACATCTGCGACAAGTCTTTGAGATCTTGCGAGTGCAGCAATTGTATTCCAACACTAAGAAGTGCCACTTTTTCACTAGTGAGGTGACATTCCTTGGATACATAGTGTCTAAGGAAGGCATTCGGATGGATCTGAACAAGGTGGATGCAATCATAGAGTGGTCAACACCGAAAAACATCCATGAAATCCGGAGTTTTCACGGTCTCGCCTCATTCTATCGGAGATTCATCTGTAATTTTAGCACTGTCATTGCTCCTATCACTGACTGTATAAAAGGAGGCAAGTACACCTGGTCCAAGGAGGCTGAGGATGCGTTTCAATTATTAAAGAAGAAAGTAACTGAAGCACCTGTTTTGGTTTTACCAGATTTCGAAGAAGTTTTTGAGGTTTACTGTGACGCATCTAGTGTGGGTATTAGAGGCGTATTGAGCTAGAAGGGTAGGCCGGTGGCATTTTTCAGCGAGAAATTGAATGAGGTTAAACTCAAGTACTCAACTTATGACAAAGAATTTTATGACATAGTACGGAGCCTCGAGTATTGGCGTCACTACCTCATCTCTAAAGAGTTCGTTCTATACTCTGATCATGAAGCATTGAAATACATCAACGGACATCACAAGCTGAAACCGAGGCATGCCAAATGGGTTGAGTTTTTGTAGGCTTTCAGTTTCTCCATTAAACACAAGGCTGGAGTGTTGAACACAGTAGCATATGCGCTGAGTCGGAGGTACTCTTTGATATCAACCATGCGAGTTCAATTGATTGGGTTTGATGAATTCAAGGAGTTGTACGGAGATGATCCTGATTTTGCAGATATCTGGCAGAAGTGCGAATCACGTCCCTTTCAACAGTTTATCCGACAAGAAGGCTTTCTTTTTAAAGGTAACCGGCTGTACATTCCTAAATGTTCTCTGAGGGAAGTAGTTATCACAGAGGGACATGCTAGAGGACTTGCGGGACATTTTGGGGTTGACAAAACATTGGCGTGGTTGCAAGACCAATTTTATTGGCCTAGGATGGAGCGAGATGTAGCTCGATTCGTGGGGAGGTGCAGAACATGTCGATTGGCTAAAACACGGGGAACCAATGAGGGATTATATCAACCTCTACCCATTCTAGTGGCTCCATGGGAAGATGTCAATCTCGACTTTATTCTCGAGTTACCCAGAATCCAGAGAAACAAGGATTCTATTATGGTGGTGGTGGATCGGTTTTCAAAGATTTTTCTTGCATGCAACAAAACTTTTGATGCTTCGTAGGTAGCACGTTTGTTTTTGCAGGAAATTGTCAGATTACATGGTGTGCCCAAAACCGTCACCTCGGATCGAGATGTCAAGTTTGTAAGTCATTTCTGGCGCACTCTCTGGCGGAAGCTAGGCACTCAACTGCAGTTTAGCTCTTCTCATCACCCCCAAACTGATGGGCAAATGGAGGTGGTCAATCGAAGTCTGGGAAACCTATTGAGGAGCCTGGTAGGTGACAGTCTGCGCCAATGGGATCTCACTTTACCACAAGCCGAATTTGCATACAACCAATCGCAAAGCCGAACTACAGGAAAAAGTCCCTTTGAGGTTGTGTATGAATTCAATCCAATCACTCCTATCGAGCTCACACCATTGCCTGTTGAAAAACAATTCAGTGGCAATGTAGATGAACATGCAGAACACATCAAGCATGTGCACTCACAGGTTTGAACTCAGATCGAGAATTCAAACAAGAAGTACAAAGAACGGGTACACAGGCACCGAAAGAAGGTGGTGTTTAAAAAAGGAGATCTAGTATGGATTCATCTGAGGAAGGCACGTTTTCCCACTGGCAGATATGGTAAGCTACAACCTCGGGCTGATGAACCATTTCGAGTGCTCGAAAGAATCAATGATAATGCTTACAAGGTTGATTTGCCGGGTGAATATAATGTCTCGGGGACCTTTAATGTGGCCGATTTGTTCCCATACATTACTGACAGTGATAATGATACATCTGAAGTGGAGGAAGTAGATAGTGAAGTGGCAGATTCGAGGACGAATCTTTTCTTAGGAGGGGAGAATGATGCAATATGGTCTTACACATACTTCATGAAAAAGGGTGTAACTTTTGATCCGTCCCTGAGCAACTCTTCCTGTATATCATTTGACTCACCTCTTTCTTGAGCTTGTCTACTCGTTCCATGTTTTTACTCTCCTTCATGTACAGAAAAAAAAATACAAAAACAACAGAATGTGCGTGTCATTTATCTAGCATATAATTAATGATTTTGCATATTGTGTGTGTGTATATATTGATCTTAAGGAGTTAGATATATATTCTAATGAACGGTTTCTCACTGATCTGTTAATTTGCTTACATGTTCATCTCCACTATTTAATGACTGTATGAAGTTATCATTCCATATGGTCGGTTGATAGTGTGCCGACCGTCGCTCAAACCCTGAAGACTGCAAATTTGCATAAATACGGAACCGAGATGAAGGTACTCTCATTTGTGTCTGGCGAACCAGCATAAAATATGGAAGTGCAAAGCATAGAGCCATTTATTCAAGGAGCTGTAATTAAATTATAGGAGACACTTGTGGGCTTGTGGCTGTGTATATTAATTTCAGAGTGCTAGACTCCTCTTCCATTTTATAGAGATAAGAGTCTGATTGCCAAACAACTCTCCTACACATGGTCTACCTAGATCATACTCTTTTTGGAACAATAGATTTGATAATGACAGAGACCATCACTACAACAAAAACGTTAACCATGCATACACCGCATATCATATAGGATGTGAAAATATTGAAAATAAAGAGTGTAATAGGAGGAGGTGCTCGCACAAAAAAAGCTCCATCATTCACAAACGGTTTGGAAGTTTTGAACCATGTTCGGAAGTCACCTTTATTTGTATAAAGTTTCACAGTAATAAACCGTGTATGTTTGTAATACTTCATACACAGTTATTCCTAAGAAATCGGTGTATGATTTTCCTCGGTATCCAAATACTATTTTTTAGAAGCTGTGTACGATTCATTCACACCTCCCCATCAAAACCCATGTTAATAATTAATTTCTTGTGAGTCCACCCTCAGCTGCCTCTTCACACTTACTCCATTTAAATCCATCCCCTCCCTTTGTCTTTTTATTTTCTCTTCATTTTTCTTTTCTTTCCTCTAATTGTTATAGATCAAGACTTTCTCATCTTCTCTTTGATTGTGTTTTCAATCATGAAATGTGAGTATTGCCTTATCATTAATTTTGCTAATAATTTATACTTCCATTTTATTCCCTCTTATGGTGGGAGGTCGAGATTTTCCTCATTTTCATTTTTCCCTCATGTGGAACTATGATAAGCTATAAATCTCAACTCCTACTATCAGACGGAGATGAGAGAAATTAATCATGGGTTGATGGATCTATCCAATATATATCCAATAACTAACAAGTTCTTTTGGTATGTCGCATATCTGCATATCTACTTGATCCGAAATCTTTATGCATATGTATATGCATATGGATATATATGCTAGAACATTATAAAAAGTAAAAATAAAAAAACAAATTGTAAAAAATGTACCTGATTTGAAAAAAAAAAAAAACTATGCATAAGTCATGTTACAGTTTTTGCTTTTCCGTTCCTATTTAACTACCATGTAAAAGCCTTTATAAGTAATACACAGTTTTTTACTTTCTAGGATCTGTGTTGACTGTGTATATTATACACGGTTTGTTCTATATGATGTCCCTAACGGCACCTAGAGGAGGGTGAATATGGGGCGTTTTAAATTTTTAAAACCCTTTTGTTCGATTGTTCAAGTTATGTAAAACTCAATAGCAAATAAAATAAATATATGAGCTAGAGAAGTGACACAAGAGATGTTAATGGAGTCCGGAAAAACAAGACCTACATCTCCGGGGGGTTGCAACCACTATTGTTAGTACGTCTTTCTATTAGCCAATGGGAAATGTTACAAAGTCGAACATGTGAGCTCTTATAAACCTTCGAGAAATCAAATGGCGTCTCAAGCGAGTACTAAAGGCTATAATATGCAAACGCTCAAAGAATCTCAAGAATCACTCTAATCTGAATCTAGATTAATTTTGGTGAAGTGTATTTGACGTTGTTGAAAGTATATTGAAGTTTGAAGCACAAGCAATAATGAAGGATTGTAGATCTAGCATAAAAATGTCTTTCTAAAATATGTGGCAGCTAGAATTGATGGAAGAGAAACAATCAAACATTCTATTTATACGACAAGAAACAAATTCAGGATTTTGTCCTCAACGTTACAACGATGGATAACCATTACAACAGTTGGAACATCTAAGCTGAAATTTGAATTAATTTTTTGAATTCAACCGCTATGAGTGGTTAGCAAAGGTCATAACGGTAAGATCCAAACAAGGTATATATCTCTCTCAATGAAAGTATTTGTTAGGTTTGTTAACTGAGACAGGAATGATTGATTGCATACCAGTAGATACTCCACTTGTACAAAATCTGAAGTTAGAAGAATTTCCAAGTCATGTACCAGCTAATAAAGAGAGATACCAATGGTTGGTAGACAAACTTATTTATTTATCACATACCAGGGTAGGCATTGCATATGCGGTAAGTGTAGTGAGTTAGTTTATACATGCTGCAAGTGAGCAGCATATGGAAGCTGTGTTTTGAATTCTCATTTACCTGAAAGGTGTTCCTGGTAATGGAATATTTTTTAAGAAAAATGGAGATTTGAGAGTGGGATTGCAGATTTTTTTATTTATATCAAAAAAAAATATAAATT
The DNA here is from genome assembly GCA_033356055.1 of Carex pumila. Lineage (NCBI taxonomy): Eukaryota > Viridiplantae > Streptophyta > Magnoliopsida > Poales > Cyperaceae > Carex > Carex pumila. The sequence goes on along the minus strand of JARJHM010000501.1, from coordinate 44,535 downwards.
AAAAAAACTAATCCAATTGCCTGTTAATTTCCAGAAATTTTTTTTCCGGAAATTGGATCCTAAATCAAGAATAATTTTTTCCGGATTTATGATTTTTTTTTTCTAAATCCGGAATAATTTTTTCCGGAATTAGGATTCTTGTTTTTTTTTTTTTTTTAGGAAATTTTTTTTTCATTTTTCAGTTTTTATTTATAATTTATTTATTTATTGTATTGAAGTATTACAAATATTTAATATATTTTTTAAAAAATAGATGAAATACTATATAATTTGATTTATTCGACCGACTGCTACAAATAATCTGGATCAACATTTTTCATGTCGGAAATTTTACGGCCGTAAGAAAAAATAATATAATATAATATATGTATATATAATATAAGAGGAGGGTTCCAATGCCTCATTTTTTACATACCTCATCATACCCCATATTTTATTATTTCGTTTTCAAAGTCCAAATTGTCAATCCGAACCGTTCAATAAAATATTTATACTAAAATATGCACATTTTAAAATATACATATAATATAATATATGTATATGTATATATAATATAATATATTTTTTAAGATGGGTAGAAAATCACTGTTTTATGAACGGTTCAAAAACAGTGATTTTGTACCTATCTTAAAAAATAGCAAAAAAAAAAATCCAAAAAATATAACATTTCATCTCCATGCATATTTTAGTATAAATATTTTATTAAACGGTTCGGATCTACAATTTGGACTTTGAAAACGAAAATATAAAATATGAGGTATGATGAGGTATGAAAAAAATGAGACATTGGAACCCTCCTCTTATATTATATATACATATATATACATATATTATATTATATATACATATACATATACATATACATATACATATACATATACATATACATATACATATACATATACATATACATATACATATACATATATTATATTATATTATATTATTTTTTCTTACGGCCGTAAAAAATTCAGCATAAAAAATGTTGATTCGAATTATTTGTAGTAGTCGTTCGAATAAATCAAATTATATAGTATTCCATCTATTTTTTTAAAATATATTAAATATTTGTAATACTTCAATACAATAAATAAATAAATTAGAAATAAAAACTGAAAAATGCAAAAAAAATTTCCTAAAAATAAATCCTAATTCCGGAAAAAAAATATTCCGGATTTAGGAAAAAAAAAAAAGAAATCCTAAATCTGGAAAAAATTATTCCGGATTTAGAATCCAATTTCCGGAAATTTTTTTTCCAGAAATTAGTATTGAAACTGAAATTTTTTTTTCTGATTTGGATATATTTGGAAATTAACAGGCAGTTGGATTAGTTTTTTTAATATATATATTTTTTTGGATATAAATAAAAAAATCGGGTGGGATTGCCTATTATGTATATTTTTTTAATACTCACCAAAATGGGCATTTGAGGGTGGGATTGCCTATCCTGGTAATGGAATATTATTTTAATACTCACCTCTTTTTACTTCTATATATACCTAGATTCATTAATACTTGTACATTCTATATAAATGGAAACAATTAAATTCAATTATATCTTGAAAAACAATGATGAAAGCTGGAATGGGATTGCCTATTCTGTATTTTAGTTAAGCAATGTCATAAAAAAAAATTGTGAGAGGGCTAAAATTTTATTAGCGTTGAAATTTATTTTTATAAGAATGTTCATAGTCGTTGGTGGAGAGGATTGTGAGTGAGTGCAACCGCTGGATGAAGTTTTGTTAATTTATCTCAATTTAATTCTTTTTTACGTTGTGATGGACACAATATCATGACTGAGTAGGGTATTGTTTGAGTTTAGTGGCATTGTAATACATACTATCCTACATTTGTGCACTGTGCAAATGCGATAATACTAACCGCTTATGACATAGAAGTTAAAAAAAGAAGTAAGAATGTTCACAGTCACTAATTAATGAGATCATAGTGTAAGAAGTGAATCAAAATTTCTAAAAATATATATGCAAACACTAATTAATTAATGAGACAACATTATTACTGTAGAGACATATGTTTTAATTATTTTTTCTAATGTATTATTCAATGGAAATGCAAAACAAAGGCACTTCAAAACAAGCATTTTATAATGAATTCCTCTTGTAGTAAAAAACATTAAAATATGTATTAGCAAATGCACCATATATATATATATAATTCTTGTATATAGATTATAAACTACTGTCGAATATATGCATATGATTGAGATTATAATTATCACTACAAGGTCATACGCATATGTAGATATATCTTGTAGGTTTCTAGCTATTAATTACATTTTGATGAGAACAATGATAATAAAAAAGTTATTTTCTTTTCTTTTTTGCAAGATTAATTAGTTGCAACGTATGTTCAAAGATACAAGGGAATGAAAACCTAAGAAATGAAGATATAATATTTTAACAAACAGATGGGAAGAAAAAAAATTAAATTCAATCTAAGTTGTCTTGTTTTATATATCTCAAATTAAATTATGAATTAGCCTTTCTTAATATAAAAGACACTACTTTATTGTTTGATTGTTGCAGTAATTAATATTTTTTTTGGTCACATAGACAGTTGATATTATCTATCTAATATAGAATATAAGAACTTCAACAACATAAATCAAAACAACATATATAAATTAATGAAAACTAATTGGTTATGGTTGAATTAATTAAATATAAATGATTTTTGATAAACTATGTCAAAGATTTATCATAGATGATATATGTTTCTTAACATTATTTTGACAGTTTTCAGGTTATATTTGGAATTGAGTGTGAGGTCAATTGACTCATGAATGATTTCCATTAATTGATTCATTCTTCTTTTTCTCCGAAGGATTCACTTTCTATTATCTTCCTTTTTAAGTCAGAGAGAAAAAGGGTAAACCTGGAATTAAAGGATAAAAGTTTCTCAGAGCGCTCAAAATCTCAATTTTTGCGCTTCGAATAGGTGTGCCCTTTGTAGAAGGCATGTATTCATATTTTATCATTGAAATAGAAACAAAAAAACTAAAAGAAAGTTTCATTGAAATTGTGTATATTATTTAGTTTATTTTACATAAATAATTATTAAGAGTGTATCATTAGTTTTTTAGATTGTGTATAGTTGTGTTTTCTGTAGCAGTGCATGCACCAAAATGTCATTCATTAACTTTTTTAATTTTGAAATGACTTTTCTCACCGCATGACATCGCCACGTGGCACAATCGTAAATATCACATGACAGCAAGAAAATAAAGTTGACTGTACGTGCAATCTGATGACGTAACAAACTCTCATACACATGGCCCATGCCCCTGGATCAGACTATATTTAGGAAAGATGTCTTTCGTAATGATGGAGACCATGCACCTATACATATAATTGATTGAGAATTTTTTATTTATAGAAATTATTGGATAAAAAGAGAAAGAAAGAGAGAGTGTATGGATGTCATAATATGATTGAAGAGGATACTGAGTGAACTCGGGTTTGACCCGAAAGAAGAAATGAAGCTCTTTTGCGATAATAAGGTATCAATTGTCATATTTCAGAATCCTGTACAAAATGATCCCACAAAGCACATAGAAATCAGCAGACATTTCATAAGACAATCTAAAGGAACATGTCATTTATCTACTATTTGTAAGGACAAGTCATCAATTGGTTGATATTTTAACAAAGGGTATTTCAAGTGCAACATTTCACCAGTCTCTTAATAAGTTAGGTATGATGGATATCTACGCACCGATTTGAGGGGTGTGTTGATACGACTTATCACTACAACAATGTAGATACTTTTTGCGAGAGAAAAAACAAATTTACGATGGTACTCCCTCGCAAAAAGTACCGTTGCAAAAAGAAAAAGCTGAAGAATGAGAGTAGTCCGTCGCAAAAAGTCACATTTTTATCCTCGCGAAAGGTGTCTCATTCTTGTTGTGTATCTTTTATGCTAGTTGGAGGAAGATTTGTCTTTTATTATATTTCCTTTGTATTAATTCAAATATAGAAGAAGATATGTACAATATAATAAAGAAGGTAGATCAGCAGCAAAGGGTATATGTCATAGCTGTCATAATCTCTATTATAAGTGGATGATGTTCTCCATTGTAGAAGGCATATACTCATATTTTATCATTGAACTAAAATAAAAACCGAAAATAAAGTTTCATTGAAATTGTGTATTATTTAGTTTATCTCCATTCTTATATTTAGGGGTGTACAAAAATACTGTCAACCCACTTGACCTGTCTTATTTTATACTGGCATTCTCCATATACCAATTAGTAATGAATAAAAATATCAACTAATTGAGATGATCCAAATATCTATTAGCAACTTTGCTGATTCATTTTGAAAGCAATAATCAATTTACGTATCTCGATTCACCATTTCTAATTGATAGAGGGAAAAGCGGAAGAATCAAGGTGACGCAAGGCGGTCCCAATATGATCTTGCCCGTTAAGCTCACGTAGTCGGTTTAATGGTAGTAGAGAAGAGTTTTACCAATTGACACAAAATGGTCCCGAATCTATCTTGCCCGATAAGCTCAAGAACTCGGTTTATTGGTAATTAAAAAAAAAAAAAAATCACAGAGCTCAAACAAAACAAACACAATTTCATATATAACTTCACTGCCTTACATCTTTCATATCCCCATCTATTTATAGCCTACACGTTACTTAACCCTTAAGAGAAAATTTAAATGCTAATTAAAAACCCAATATGACCTTGCCGTCCAAGGAAAAACTTAGTCCCTAAGAATAATTATTGAAAACTTAATTAAAACCTCAACTCCAAGATTGTCATGCAAGGCAAATTCCAATACCGCTGGTCAAAGACAAATACCAAGAAATTATTAATTTTGCCTAGAAGATTGTTCATGGAATTAAATTTCAAGTTGAATGTATAATTCCTTAATTGGCTTGGATTTGGTGTGGCCATCATCCGTATCCGAGTCTGAATCGGTCACGACCTTGGTACGCACTGCGTCACAAGGAAACTATTAGCAAATATATAAATTTCATATGATTTTGCAAATATCTAAAATTCAGTACATTAATAGACTACTACACAAAACACATTTAACATGACCCTTTACCATCGGATGTACTTCCGCACATATGGTGTATGTAACAAGTAGTAGCACTGTAATTATTTTGAATTTTTTACTGTATGCTCAGTACAAACAACCAATGTGTAAAGGGCAATGTTAAATGTTTAAATTTAAGGATGAATATTGAAAATAGTAAATTTAATTTGTCTATTAGTCCAATGTAATAGTTAATGTTACAGATAATTTTTAAGAAGTTGTGAATTAGACATAATGAAGTACTAGTTTGCAAAATTGTTTGACAAATTTCCTAATAAGAAAGTAAACACTCCCAAAAACATCACACATTATTTTTAGAAAAAACTTATCATCATTACATTCAAAAGGAAAATTCAAGGTCATCCCAAAATAAGAATACAAGCAGAATGTAAATTATAGGAATGAAAGAAAGAAGAAACAAATTAAGAAAGTAGGAAAGAAAAGAAAACATCCTTTTAATTAACTGGTTCAAGCAACATTAAGGTTATCAGATCCTTGGTGTCACTGTCAGGCTTTGCATATCCATCACCATGTTGGTAAATACGTTGTGACATGCGAGAGATACTGAAAGCAACATTAGTGATGAACTTCTCAAAAGCAGAATTGCCTACAACTTCACCGTTAAGTGACTTCCAGTATTTCCAAATTAGCTCCTTCATTTCTTGGCGAGCAACAGATTCTTGAACTCTTTTTTCACGCATGTAACATTGAATGGCTTTGTCATTATCCCCCCGCTCTATCTCATCCTATAAGTAGAATTGTGATGAGTAATCCATGAAATTTATTCGAATTGCGGTGTAAAATACAAGAAATTGACTTCTTCAGTTCTTCTTTTTCAGATGGTTCGGGATCCTAATATGGATAACAACCCAATTTTTCAAAATCTTTTCAGGTTGTCTGACTAATTCGAAAGAATAGGAACTAATCATCTTGTTGGTTATGTGCCCCCAAATTTATTTTGTCAACAACATAAAATTATTTATTATTATCTTGTTCTATCCATAATATTTTAATGGACTTACAGTGGATGTTGCTAAGTCATTATAAAGTCGTAGGTGCATGGATGAATATCGGAAAATGTCAGGATAACCAGAAGAGAACTGTTCTAGATCTTTAGCAGTAACATAATCGTTTATACAGTAAGCATAGGAAAGAGCAATGTGGGCTGAAATTGAGACCCATGCATTCTCAAGATATTCCTCTAATGTTGGTGCAAATCCATTGTGATACCACCTTGCTTCCACTATGTATGCTTTGCATAGATCTTTCCACTGCCAAATTGCTTAGAACAATTAAATGTACAATGAAAGAAAGTGATTTTCACCACTGAAGCCATGATCAATGCAAGTGTATATCTCAGTGTGACTTCATTTTCATTATATTTTTTTAATGATGAGATGATAACCAAATAATGGAGAAGAAATAAACTGTAATATGGATTAATTAATTTACCGCTCGCCTAAGATACGGAATAACATTAAGGCCTTTTTCTTTTAAGACTTCATTACCCTGATCTTCAACAGTATTAAAGAGAGCTAAAATGCACATCCGAAAGTTTTCGGGAAGCCCTTCTGTAGCAGTGACATCCCATCTTCAAAAGAAAATGATGATTAAGAATTGAAATAGCCTATATATTATTCTTAATCAAAATACAAGTTAGACCCATAAAGCACTTACTCTTGGATAGCCTTAGTAAAGACCTCAAGTTCACCCAATGACCCATAAACATCATAGATATCATCAATTGTTGTAATGAGGCAGTTTGCCTGTGCCATTGATATTCTGTAACTTGAATGCTTGGGCTCAGAAGCGAAGCCTACACTCCAGATGTAGTTCTCAATGAGCCTGTCGCGAATAAATGGTAGTTTTTCATAAAGCTCCAAGTCAGTCCACCATCTGCACAAATGATAAGAAAAGAGAAATTTAAAAAGACACATACAAATAAAGCTTTCTCCATAGTTCAAAAAATCGGAATCGGAATCGGAATCGGATTTTTGACCGCCAAGTTAGAATCGGATGAATCGGCCGGAATCGGAAAATCGAATCGGTAAATCGGGTTTTTTTGGCAGAACTCTTGTTTTGTAGCCAAAAAGTAAGAAAAATTTGATAAAAATAATTTATAAAAAAACTATGTTAATTAAGTGTTATATTCCAAAATTTTAAAACATGATTTAATTATTAAGTTGATAATTTCACCTAATTAAATTTTTTATTAAATTAATGAACGATCAGATTTATCTGAGTAACATAAAATGAATCTAAAATTTAGAAATATAAATGAATTAAATTTGTACATTAAAAATTGAAGGTTAAAAACATAAGATAAAATATAGCACCATAAATAAAGTGTAAATATTCGGTAAATCTAAAATTCGTTGCAATCGTGAAACTAAGAAAGGAAATAAATCAAATCAGGTAAATAAATAAATAATTGAATTCTAACTAAGAGTAATTGATTTGGTAATTATATGTGTATATATATACTACTTTAAATTAAATTAGTCAGGTCTAAAAAATAAATTATAAACACGTAATAATACTCGTACGACATTATAAATTGTTACGAATCTTCAATTCAAAATTTGGACGAAAACAGATTTTTAACAAATTAGATGAATACATATTAAATTCTGAATTGTTTGGACCATTGAATTTAATTCCAACACGAATCTTAAACTCATTCTACACTTTGATTTTTAAATTGATGAAAGGAAGAGATTTAAACCATTTGAATAAACAATTTTAACGAAGAAACAAAATAACTATGTGACCACACGAAATGCCACACATCTCCATCCTCACCATATTTCTTTTCTTTCTCTCTTCATTTCCTTCCCAGCGGACCCCACATTTTTAAAGCCCACCTATTCTCTTCTCTTATTTCTTGGAGAAGGCATTGGCTGCCAAAAAAATCCAATTAAATTTTGGATTCAAATCCGTGCCTCTTTTCCTATTCCTCTTACAAATGGACCCCACCTTCATTAATTCATTTATCTCTTTTGTAGTCTCTCTCACTGACCCGCGGACCCCACCCATTTAATATCTTCTTCTCCATCTCATTTCCTTCCCAGAGAAGGAAAGTTGCACGCCCCTCTGTCGCTTCTTCTCCAAAATTTCGCTGTTTCCCCGTCAACTCAAGCCTTCTCCTCAGCAACTCAAGCCTTTCACTCAAATGGCACAGGCGCACTTGAATTCCTCTCTCCTCCGCCTTGAATCGGCACCGGTTAGTGAGATTGAAAATATTTTTTCTTTAAATCGGCTCAATTTGCTTTAAATCGGCTTGAATCGGTGTAACTCGGACGAAAAATCAGAAAATCGGCCGATTTCGTTACTGTTCATCCGATTTTTTTGAAAAAAATCGCACAAATTCGAGAATCGGGCAAAAATCGGCTCGGTCCCGTCCGATTCCGAGTTGAATCGGCCGATTTGACTCGGAATCGGCCGATTTTTTGAACTATGGCTTTCTCAAAGTGAAATGCGCTAATAGTTTACCTTTTTTAAAAGAGCCCTAGAATAACACAGTGAATAATTTGAATCATGGAAATTTCGTTCCCTTTTTAATTGAGTAAATGTATTTACCCTTCAAATTTACCTTGACACCTGCTTAAGTTCTTTCTTGTACAAGTTTTGAACTAAATTAAAATCCAAAACAGCCAGTTCTAACAGTGCAGGTCTCATCTTCTCTTCTATCTTGTATTGCTCGATAAACCAGTGATTGTGCAGTCTTTGCATCCTCCAATTTAGAGGGAGCTCCAGTGCATGGGCAACTTGTTCTTTTAGCCTTGAATTATCATACTTAGAGTTCTCCAAAAAAATTGTCAGGTTTTTGTTTGTGAAGTGCCTGGCCTTCTCCAATGCCTCTTCTCCTTCTTTTGCTAGAAAAGAAGCCTGGTACAAGCTGATCATCACTTTAATGTCTGAATTTAGCTTTGCTTCGCAGTTTCCTTTGTCGTCCAAGTAACTATTGTATATATCTGCTCAAAGTTATTGAGTACTTGTAACATAAGCCTTATATTTTTAAATTAAATAAAAAATTAAAAAAATATTGCGGGCCGGCACTTAGTCTAGTGACGCAGAGTTTCCTTCCGGGTTTTAAACCTCCGATCTCCCAAATAAAGGACACTAGACCAAAAGCCGGTTCTTCATATTTTACAACTATAAGAGCAACTCATATAATGAAAATAACTTACAATAAATTAATTAATGTGTTTCCAATATTATCTCTATTAAAACTATTAAGAATATGTAGCATTGACAGAAAAGGCATGCCGCCTTCCAAAGCTGATAATTCATCTATAGTTGAATCACTAATTGTCGAAGTGAAATATACAATAGTTGACAATTAAATCATATCTTCGGAATATATATAGCTACAAAAATATACCTTCATGTACACTAAAACCATGCATCCTCAACAGTCTAAAAAGAAGTGATACTTCATAAAGGCCATCAAGCATTGTAGATTGAGAAATATGATCCATTGATTCATGGATGTTGGTAATCACACAGTTTATCTCGTCCTTAAAATGATATGCAACTCCGAGCTGTTGCAAGGTATCAACAAGTTCTAATTTATCCCTGAGCAACTCTTCCTTGTATATCATTTGACTCACCTCTTTCTTGAGCTTGCCTACTCTTTCCATGTTTTTGCTCTCCTTCATGTACAGAAAAAAATACAAAAACAAACAGAATGTGCGTGTCATTTATCTAGCTGATAATTAATGATTTTGCATATTGTGTGTGTGTGTGTATTGAGCTTAAGGAGTTAGATACACTAATAAAAAAGAAACCGATCTTTTAATTTGCTTACATGTCCATCTCCACTATTTAATGACTGTATGAATTTATCATTCCATATGGTCGGTTGATAGTGTGCTGACCGTCTCTCAAACCTTGAAGACTGTAAATTTGCATAAATACAGAACCGATATGAAGGTACCCTCATTTGAGTCTGGCGAACCGGCATAAAATATGGAAGTGCAAAGCATAGAGCCATTTATGCACGAAGCTGTAATTAAATTAGAGGAGACACTTGTTGGCTTGTGCTGTGTATATATTAATTTCAGAGTGCTAGACTCCTCTTCCATTTATAGAGATAGAGTCTGATTACCAACCAACTCTCCTACACATCGTCTACCTATATCATACTATATTTCGAACAAAAGATTTGATAATGACGGAGACCATCACTACAACAAAAACATTATGCATGCGTACACCCTATATCATATACGGATGTGAAAATATTCAAAATAAAGAGTGTGTAATAGGAGTATAAATTTTGAACCATGTTCAGAAGTCACCTTTATTTGTATACGGTTTCACAGTAATGAACCGTGTATGGTTGTAATATTTCATACACATTTTTTTCCTAAGAAATATGTGTATGATTTTCCTTGGTATCCAAATACTATTTTTTGGTAGAAGCCATATACGATTCATTCGCGCCTCTCCATCAAAACTCATGTTAATAATTAATTTCTTGTACAGTCCAAAAAACAAGACCTATGTCTCTCGGGTGTCGCAACCACTATTGTTGGTGAGTCTTTCTATTAACCAATGAGAAAGCTTACAAAGTCAAACTGGTGAATCCTTATAATCCATCGAGAAGTCGTATCTAAACAGTCAAACATTATATTTATACAAAAGGAAACAAATTCAAGATTTTGCCCTCCACATTACAGCGGTGGATAACTGTTACAACAGTTGGAGCATTTAAGCTGAATTTTGAATTAATTAGTTGAATTCAACCGCTATGTTTGGTTAGCATAAGGTCATAACGGTAAGATCCAAACTAGGTATATATCTCTCTCAATGAAAATATGTGTTAGATTTGTTAACTGAGATAGGAATGCTTGATTACAAACTAGTAGATACTCTAGCTATACAAAATCTGAAGTTAGAAGAATTTCCAACTTGAGTACCAACTAATAAAGAGAGATACCAATAATTGGTAGACAAACTTATTTATTTATCTCATACTAGGGTAGACATTGCATATGTGATAAGTGTAGTGAGTCAGTTCATACATGCTTTATGTGAGCAACATATGGAAGCGGTATTTTGAATTCTCATATACCTAAAAGGTGTTCCTAGTAATGGAATATTTTTTAAGAAAAATAGGCATTTGAGAGTGGAAGGGTACAGAAACTCATATTGGGCAGTAGACATTACCGACCAAAAATCCACTTCTGCTTATTTTAACTTTTGTTGGTAGAAACCTAGTGACATGGAGAAGTAAGAAACAAAAAGTGGTGGTTCTTTCTAGTGCTGAAGCTGAGTTCATTGGAATCATTAAAGGGTTACAAGAGCTAATATGGTTGAAGTGGATACTGAGTAAACTTGGGTTTGACCCGAAAGAAGGAATGAAGCTCTTTTGTGATAACAAGGCATCAATTGTCATATCTCACAATCCTGTGCAAAATGATCGCACAAAGCACATAGAAGTCAGCAGACATTTCATATGATAAAAACTAGAGGAACATGTCATCTATCTACCATTTGTAAGGACAAGTGATCAATTGGTTGATATTCTAACAAAGGGCGTTTCAAATGCAATATTTCATGAGTCTGTTAATAAGTTGGATATGATGGATATCTACGTACCAACTTGAGGGAGAGTGTTATTTTATGTTAGCTGGAGGAAGATTTATCTTTTATTATATTTCCTTTTGTATTAATTCGAATATAGACGAAAATATGTACAATATAATAAAGAAGGTAGATTAGCAGCAAAGGGTATAAGCCCTAGCTGTCAAAATCAATGTTTTAAGAGGAGGATGTTCTCTCTTGTATAAAGCATGTATTAAGATTTTATCATTGAAATAAAATAAAAATGAAAAGGAAGTTTCATTGAAATTGTGTATTATTTAGTTTATTTCTCATAAATTATTACTAACAGTGTAGCATTAGTTTTTTAGATTGCTTATAATTGTGTTTTCAGCAGCAATGCATGCACCAAAATGTCATTCATTAACCCTTTTAATTTTGAAATGACTTTTCTCACCGCATGACATCGCCACCTGGGACAATTGTAAATATCACATGATAGCAATAAAATAAAGTTGACTGTATGTGCAATCTGATGACGTAACAAACTCTCATACACGTGGCCCATTCCCCTGGATGGCTGGATCAGACTATATTAAAAAAGATGGATTTCGTACTGATGGAGACCATGCACCTGTACATATAATTGATTGAGAATTTTTTATTCATAGAAATTATTGGAGAAAAAGAAAGAGAAAGAGACAGTATTTTTTTTTTTTTTTTTTTGAAAACAAGAGACAGTATTTTTTATTCAGAGAAATTATTGGATAAAAAGAGAAATAAAGGGAAACAGTGTATGGATGTGATAATTATAGAAAGATCGATCCAAAGCAATGTCATTGATTTAAAATTTGAATCGGGGACAACAATACTGGATCAAAATTTGAATTTTTTTTCTTCAGTTCATGCTTTCTCTCAGTGTGGCCCACTTCCTCTCTATGTTACAATTTGTATTCATATTTTTTTTTGCTGTCGGCCCCACCTCTACCATCTTTTATTCATATAAAAGTTTGAATTTGGCAGTGAATCCCACCTCTTTTCATCTTTTATTCATATCAAATTTTGACTTTCATTCATTAAGATTTTGGATAGTATTTTCACCAATTTGAGAAGAAAATGATTTTGGATATTGTATGTCCTTTTGTTATCTCTAATAGTATCAAATGAAGAAAATAATTTTTTTGTTGGAATAGTTAGCATTGTATTTTCACCAAGTATTATACTCTATATACACTCTTTTTCTTTCCGTCTCTTTTCTCCATTACCTTTTTTTTTTTTTAAATGACGTCTTTTTCATTACCTCCGTATTGGCTACGCAGGTTGTATCTCCTGAGATTTCTTAAATTTTCGTTTAGTTAATCTAAAGCCGGGTCAAACTTTTTTCCGTGCGTATTCCGAATGCTGGATGTCAATAGTATTGTGGGTATAAGATTCGTACATAAAGGATTTCGACAGTTCGGATTTCTTAGAAATTTTCTCTACTTCCGTAATGCAAAAAATAAAAAAAAATGAAAAATGCCCCAGTAGGGCAGTAAACCTTAAAAATTATTCTCGTTGTCTATTTTAAAATAGAGAAAAGGTATAATCCTCCGAGCTACAGTCTCCAGAAAATCTCCGCGTATAAAAACTTTCTCCTTTTAGCCTAGTTCTGATGCGCTTTCAAGTGCCATAACCGGCAACAACATGGTCTCTACGCCTTTTCAACTGCCACAACCGAAAAGGATGCGATCCCCACTGCTACAGCTGTCATTTTTGCCTATTTAAACCTTTCCTTTTTTTACCGCTTTCCATTTTTTGAAAATTGAATTGGGTTTTGCATCTTCTTTCTTTTTTCTGATCTGATTTTTTTCCTTTTCTTTTTCTACTTTGTTTGAATTGAGTATTGAGTCGCAGAATCGAAGAGCAACGTCTCCTATGATTGTAATTTTAGTGTCATTTGTTCATTGAATTTATCATCGTTGAGGAGCATCAGCATTGAATAATAGTATCGAAGTTTTGAAAGCTACTGGTAATTTTTCTCATTCAATATTACTTTTAGATCAATTTTGTTCATTATATACTGATATCAATTTTGCATTAAGTTTGTTGATGTAATTTTTCAATTTCGTGTTTGAAAGTTACATAGATCGTTTATTTTTGAAAGATTGATTTCTAATTACTTGTCTTAACTATTTTGCGAACATAATTCAATGATTATTAATTGTTGTTTACAGGATTCAATAATTTTGTTAACAGGATTCGATGATTATTACTAGCTGGATATTGTAATATCGTTGTCTTAGAACATTACACACCACGTCGTCCAAAGTTGCAATGGTTGCAATTTAAAGATCAGTATGTTAGCCCATTAAAACTTAGACCATTTCTGTTCAAAAAATTCAAAGCTGACTGGACTTTTTCAAATTCGTTATTTTGTGATCGAGGTGAACCACTAATTCAGAAACAACCACTTCTCAAACGGTACATGTACCAACACATGGACAAGATGTCGTATGATGTTACAAGCATCTTGGATGATTGGTAGGTTGAAATTAAACAAAAAAAGGTGACAGACAATGAAACCACTTTTGAGCATAGGGTTGACCAGCACATTTGTTGTAGGGTTCAATTCATAAAGGATTTGTTGATGCCTGAGCTAGATCTTTTGAGCGAGGTATCTGTTATTTTGTATTGTTTTCTATTTGTTCAAATTAAATGTTAACTTGATTCTTATCAGTTCAATCATTCTTTTCTATTTCATGAAGCTTGTTAACGTTGTGCTAAATGTTATGCAAATGGAGACACCGGTCAAAGAACCATGGTTCTTCATATCGCCATAAATTGTTGTAAGGTTTTGTTTTTTTGTTTTTTTTAGATACAAAACTTAATTGCATGGGTTTGCAGAGTTATAGTATGTCAGTTGCAAGTTTATGTTTATGTTTGTAGAATAAAAGTGAACTGAACTGAACTATTGGAAAGAATGATGTGTATGTTTGTAGAATGAAACTGGCTTGAATTAATGGAATATATTTCGGTCTATTTTGTTATTGTATTCGGATATTGCTTTTACCAAATCACATGTGTATTAGTTTGCACAATTTATATGTTATGTTTATAGAATTAAGTATATATTGTTACAGGTTTGTATATTTTTATTGAAATTATCAGATAGATTGTTATAGCCCTGTTATAATTATTGTTGTGTTTTTCTGTTGTTATGTAGAGTATCATGCATACGTATGATCATGAGATAGCTCTGAAAAATCTTCTGCAACTATTCTTAGAACAATTTCAGAAGGTCAGGTGGCTTTTTGTCCCAGTGTGTGCAAAGAACCATTGGATACTTTTTGCATATGACTTGAAATGGAAACAAGTCCGCTACTTCACTTCTACTGGGAAAACTAATGGAGCATACTTAAATTGCGCATGGCATACAACAATGTGGAGTGATTCTTTTGTGGCATGGCATCTTCGTGAGTATTTTTTATAAATTATTTCTTTTTTCTATGGATAAAAAGTTATCTGACTAATGTTTATAGAAATTATTGTTTTCTAGGGTAAATTACTGTTTTCTATGATAAGTAAAGAAAAATTGCAGCCCAGTATATCTTATGATGTTAGTTTACATAATTATTGCTCTATTTATATAGATATATTAGTTATGTTTGAAGAACTTTAAATTAACCAGTATATGTTATTTTTTTTTTTGTATCAGGTAACCCTTCTCGGAAGACAAGTCTTTATGATTGTCAAGCATGCCCCAAACAGAATTGTTGACATGACTACGCAACATTCGTGTTGCTTTACATCTACTGCCTTATAACAGATACTCAAATGAATTTTACTCAGGTAAATTTTATTATATATTTATATTTGTTTTCTTATTGTAATATAATTTTTTTAATAATAATTTTTTTTTATATTGATAGGCCCATGTGCCCAAGGCCCTTATAAAACAATAAGCGGCCTTCAAACTACTTGAGCTGACAACTACTTGGATGAAATCAGCCCAGGAATAAATAAAAGGCCTTAGATGAAATAACATAAGGGGCCCATGACCCAACCCGAGGCAAAAAGAAATCGACATAAAGCCCAACCCAGTTTAGGCTTAAGATCACCTCCAGTAATCTTCCGTACCAGTCGGGTGTGATTTAGTCACCGCCCCTTATGCGGACCACACCGCCCATTATGAGACTCCTGCCTTATGATATGTGGACGCTGCCGCGTTACACGTAAGCTCGGTCGCTCTGGTGCGATCCTCCTCTGACAGCTTTGACAACGCGGGATGTCAGAACTGAAGAGGACTATTTAAGGTAAGTAGCTCCATAGAACAAGGGCTGACACTTTTACCTAAGACATGAAATAGGATAGAGTAATAGTGTCTTACAACTACCCTCGGGTCACTGACTCCGAGTTCCTTTCTTAGACAGTCTTACCAAGGCGGGACAATAAACACACATGAGCACATCCACTTAAAGAATATTTACGGACCATGTGTCTAGCCAAGACATAGGCCGTATCATATATGTTTTTGCAGGAGGACATAACTCGGGAGAACGTTATTTTAGCGGTGAGACTTCTGTCTCACTCGTAGAATATATTTCAGAGAGTACGCAAGTAGTAAAATGTCTGCTATAAAATAGTGTCATTTTGACATAATTGATGAACATATTTTACTAGCTTATAGAATTATGTGGATTTGTTTAGAGGATTGGTTGGATTACGTTGTAGGATTGGGTTACTATTGTGATGAGAGTTTTGACTCACTTACAAAATAATTTTTCAGAGAGTATGCAAGTAATGTCTGATGTAAAATTGTTGGATTTTTTTTCCCAATGTTATGGTGTATATGTTGAGAAAATTGTTGAAAGAATTTTACTTGTTAATAGAATTATTCCTATATGTTTACAATATTTGTTGGATAATATTACAGGATTGTGTGATGAGTTATGTCAATGATGTAACCTTTTGTTGCTCGTGATTTCAACTTTTTTCACATTTTATTATAATTTTTTGATAAATTTCATTTTTGAAATATGAATTTACATTTAAAAAGTTTGATTTAATTTTTTTTAAATTCACAGAATTATTTACTATTATTTACAGAAGCATCATGCAAATAAAACAAAATTACAAAGTGGATTGAACATACAAACTGTTGAACAGAGACCTTCTAGAATTTATGGGTATATTTGTAGAATTTTTTAAATTTTTTATGGGTATATTCTAGGTGCCAAAAAAAGAAATTATCGAATAATTAAAATAAAAAGAGAATTGTTTTTATTTTTAAAGAATTTATGGGTGTATTTGTAGAATTTAAATTTGGTCTCAGTTCAATAGATACATTCTAGAAGGTGGATGTTAAATATCTTCTAGAAGGTGGTCCTCAGTTTAACTACCGATTGTACTTTAATTTTGCTTTGTTCATTGACCATGCGCTTTCATCAGCTTTCACGTGTTTTCAACTGGGACCACGCTGTTCTTCTACAGAACATCCTTTGAACTTGTTTATAGGATTGTTTTTATCGTATTACTGGATTTGATGAACTTGTTTATAGGATTAGTTGTAGAAGTTCAGGGATTTTTAAGGAAATGAAAGCCGGGGACTATTAGTTGCTTCCTTTAAAATAAGGAGGAAAAAAAATCCTGCACCTCATTCTCAGTGTCAATTTTGTTCCGTTTCACTAATAGAATATGAGTTCTTGCATGCATCTCACTAATTTGTTGCATGGTAATTAAGGATGGTCCATGCAACATAAATGGTGTTTCTGAATTCCTCAAAATCGTTGCAAGGGTAGTCCCATATAATACGTATCGTATGCAAATGTGTGATATGCAATCATGCAATTGTTTTCTATCTCCCCATGCAATCAAATTTTGAAGGTCATATATTATAATTAATTTGAGGTCCACGCAAGTATGCAACAACTCAACCCCATGCGCATGCAACTATTTAACTACATGGTAGATATTATATTTTATTAAAGATCCATGCAACTACTTTGATGTTCGCATTAATCATTCAAATTCTCGCCAAGAGATATAGCATATAAATATAAAGTTACCTTCACAATTATATGGCTATTACACTAATCACAACGAGACAGAGGACTTGCCAACCTGTGCTTTAAGAATGGCTGGTGTGTCAGCTCCAACATTGATAGTACTTTGCACAGTCAAGTCAAGTACAATTAGGAAGAGAAATCAACAAGTTTAATCAAATGGGAATAGAAATGATATCTTGCTAATCAAACAATAGTTTTAAGAGATTTGGCAAGAATGCTAGGGAAAAAAAAAAATCTAAAAGTCGATGAAGTACTAAAGATTAATACATGAGAGACAAGGTATTATAATATTTGTTGAGAATCAAGATTGTATCAAGGGTATTTTGGTAATAAGTAATTAAGGAATAGTTTCAGGACCTCTATGTAATATGTACTCTCTATATATTCCAAGTTTGAGAATAAATGAAATTAAATTTTGAATCACAATTTGGTATCAGAGCCAAACTCTCTCTGCCGCTACAGTAACTCCACTGCCACAGTTGTCTGCCGTTAAAAACCTATGCTGCCACACCTCATTTTCTCTCCAGTTTCACTGCCTGTTTGCGGGGGCTTTTCCCCATAGACCCTGTGGTGGGGTTAGATGAGAAGAGAGATGCGGCTATGACCGATGGAGTGGTCTAGGTCCCGTCCAAAAGACGATCTCCTACAATAACAGGCCACGCTACAGTACTCGTCTTGCTACAGTACCCAGTGAATAGTGATTTAATTAATGGCCCTTCCTGTTTGTGTTGTTTGATGTACTTTTGTGTGTAATGAGAATAATTGGGACTTGTGCTACAATTGTGGAGGTAAGTACAAGTTGAGAGATGGATACAGTTTTCGAAAAGTTGGATGAGAAGCATATGAAGGTGTTGGTGAGGTTCATGAACTAGGCAGAGGCTTCAGTGTTAGTGTTGATGTTAGGAACACAATCACAATAGCCAATGTTGATGAGATTGGCCTTGGCGGCATCGAACCTGAGTCAAAGTGAGACTCATAAATGTTACAACTGTGGTGTAGTGGGTCATTTGAGCAGGGTCTATCCAAAGCATCATAGAGAGATAGGTGCTAGTGGATGAGGACAGCTTGGTTATTGTGAACTTGGCCATGTTGGCTGACGAGGAGATAGAGATGGCCTGCTTGGTGAGTATTAGGAAAATCTGACAGTGGTTGAGGAGGAGGAAGGGACAAGCTTGACATTCACGGAGGAGGATCGCGAGCTTCTGGAGTTGTTAAGGAGGAAGAAACTGGCTTGCGATGATGGAAAAATTGCCATTATTGAAGTAGCCTTTAGACTTATTACATCCAGAGGTGACATTACCACTTATGCCCAGTCGAGTACAGATACTCATGCACATGTATTTGCATCCATACCTATCATAAGAACATCAAAATGGATAGTAGATTCTGGTGTATCTAATTTAAACGAGATAATATCAACAATGTTCTAATTTATATATATAAATAACAGTTGGCCGTTGATCATTATGTTCACACATATATCCTAGAGATGTTTACGTGTTGGTTGTTCCCGGATTCACAGGGAGATTAGGTAAAATTAGGGTTCTGCTCCTTTGAGGCCGCATAGCCAATTGATGGACCCTCCCAATGTGCAGCCTACTTGCACAACATATTAAAAAAAATGGATAAGGTTAAGCTACTTAAACAAGCCTACATCCTCGAATTAAAAAGGTTAATTAGTTCAAAATATGAAATAAATAATTTCATTTGTGCCCTTCAATAACAATGTTTCTCTAGTATTCACTAGTACAAAAAACCCCTTCGTCAACCCTTAACCATTGACTATTTTAAGCAAAGTATCAGTGTTGCTCATACTACACTGAATCTTTTATTAAATAACAGTCAGGGTTGCAGTTTAATGCTGATGCTTTAAAAAAAATAAGTGTTTGTTATCAACAGTGATGGTTTTTCAAAAAACAGTCAGTGTTGAACACCAACACTGACTGTTTTAAAGCATCAGTGTTGGTACTCAACACTGACACTTGAAAAGCAGTCAGTGTTGGTGTTAAACACTGACTGTTTTTAAAATGTTAGTGTTCGTACTCAATGACGCTTGAAAAACAGTCATTGTCAGTGCTCAACACTGACGCTTCAAAAAAGTCATTGTTGGTTCTCAACACTGATGATTTATAAAAACAGTCAGTGTTAATAATTTAGTGTAAGAATTTAGTTTAAAATATGAGATTCATCTTTTATTTATCTAAATAGCAATACTGTAAGAATTAAATTTTGAGTTAGTGTACAATACAACATCTTTTTGTGTGAAAGGTTGTCAATTTAAATATTAGATGTGAAATCTTAATAAATAATGGAGTTTTGAAGACCAGACTCTATTTTTTTCTAAAAAAACAATTCAATTCTAGCTAGCAATTTGATATAACAATTTTTTAGCTTGTGATAATTTTGGTGAGTCAATAAAAAATATTTGTGGAGAACGAAAATTCATTGGTATCTTAAAAATTATTGCTCCAATTAAAAAGTTCAATTTGTCCATTTTTGTTGAATAAATATGACATGTACCAAATTGTAACATCCCAATTTTGGAATATATGTAAATTTTATTTTACTTTAAATAAAATGAGTATGAAAACGGCAATTTGAATTTTTAAGTATAATTATTAACTTTGGTATTTCAATAATTTGAAATAAATATAGTAGCAATGCATATGAAAATTTTAATTAGAAATAGGTATAATTGTAAACCTGCAAACAAACTTTGATTGATAAATTTTGTTACTGTTAAAATCAAAAATTCTGAAAATGTCGTGACTTATTTAAAATTTCATTAGGTTATGGAAAATTTATATGATTTATATTTAGAATTCATTTGTATTTGTATGTAACATTATATTAATCCTTGTATTTTAAAAGTCAAGTTTATTTGTAAAAATTCAAGGGGTGACGTGCAAAATAACTAATAATTTAATGAAAACTAATAGATAATATTATTTTATATTAAGTTATATAGATAAATAAGAGACGTGGCAGCTATGCATCTCATTCTTATTATTCCTATTATAAATAAGAGACATGTGGCAGCTATGCATCTCATTCCTATTATTCCTATTATAAAAATAAATGAGGGACACATGCCACCTTGCATGCAAATTTTATTCCTTTTCTCCCTCTTAATCATCTACTCTCTCATTCAATATCTTAATTCTCCTCCCCAAAATCATTTTCTTTCCTTAATGAGTCGGCAACTCCCGTTGCATTCTCCTATCACACCATCGTACTTATCAATTATCTCTTTTGGGGTTGACACTCGGAATTTGAAAGAATCGGTTGGAAGAGAAGGAGATTTTAGTACAAGCGAAGCATGGAAGGGAGTAGATGTGTGCATGCTTAAGACTCCTTGTTAATTGATCTTAATTCGGCTTATGGTATTCTCAAGTTCTCTTATTCTTTCTTTAATTAGCTAGAAATTGAAGCTTAGATGTCATTAATGATACCTTACTATTTTGCTATGGGTCCCAATTGTGTTTGTTATTGTTTTATCTAATTTAATTTAGAACGATTGTGAAGAAAAAAAAACTTGAAAGTCTTTAAGTTCAAATTTAATCTAGTTTTTGGGCAAATTTGTGAAACATAAAAGGATGTTACAAACAACTTCTTGCTAAATCTTTTGAAATATCAAGTGGGTTGGACAAAAGAAAACCGATTTGGAAAAATAAAAATAAAAAAATAAAAAGTAGATATTTGTTTAGCCCAAAAGCTTGATTTTATTCGTATTAAACTTTTGCGTGCTTTAATATTCTGACCATAAGCCGAACAAAAAAATGACTCTGTTATTCAATATTGTATCATAATTGTAACAATTTTCTGTCATTTACGAGTCTCGTCTAGGAAGTTACAAGTGTGTGAATTGCGGCTAACTAAATTAATAGAAGACGTCATCGAATCACCCAATTGAGCTTGTAAACTTGGTACAGACATGAACTTTGCATGATTGGAATAGGCAGGGTTGTACGACCCATCCACACTGCTATGACATAGCTGATCACATCGTCTCAACATTGCTAAGGTGCGGGTTTCGAGTTATTCTCAGATTCCTGTAACTTATTTTATTGTTGTTGTTTGCTTGTCAATTCTATTGCTTGTTGTTGTTGCTTGCTTATTTGTTTGATCAGTTGATAATTAGTTATAGTTATGTTCTTGAATGTGCTTTTGAATTGCATATCATGAATGCGTGGTTGTCAATAAGGGAGCACGTACATATTTTCTAAAACTGAATTGTGGCATACTTGAAGAGTTTAGCTGGGACATAAGATTGTAGTATGTTCTAGTGTTATATTTTTATATTGCAGCATAAAGGAAGTATGATCATATCTTTATATAGCAAAATCTGAAAATGAACTATAGTGTTAATATATAATTTATTTATGAAGAAAATGCTTTACGCATAAAAGCAAGAACCATTTAGATATTAGACCCACTAAATGAATGTTAAACCATGTGTACAGTGGGAAATATTATATATGTAGGTCTTGTAATTGCATCTAAGTAGTAGTTAACAACCTCTGTTATGGTTTCTAATTGCATGGCATAAAAGCATAGATTTCACGTGAGCCAAGGCCATATTTTCATATGATGATTAATGAAAATTAAATGAGGGTTGTCTTACGCATTTAGTTTTGAAAATTGAAATTTATATATATGAAGTGCATTGGATTTTAAGGAACTTTGAAATAACAACTCTGATAATTTGCTGACTAATGACACGTAAGTATTGTACTTATAGCATGGCTTGTTTGCTTATTGTACCTGTGGTACTTGGGGCTTGTAAGTATTAGTCATATGATTTTATTTCTTTGCATGTTCATTGTTGCTTGTTTAATTGCTTAGTTGCTAGTTATCTAGTTGAATTCTTGAAATTGGTTTCGAATTGCATTATATTAAATGAATAAATGATATCTCATAAGAAGCTTGAGTATGATTATTTTAAACCGAAATGGGAATTGCTTTGAAGTGTTTGGTTTGTATCAGATTGAATTATTTGCTCAGAACTAATGAACTTTGAGTGTTAGACCAAAAAACTGACCATAATCATGAGATTGTTGTAAGAAATTGAGTTGGATTTTAGACAACTTGCTGAAATTTATAAGTTTTGAAGTACCAATTAATTGTAAGCGAAAATGGTTTAAACAAAAATATGAACAGTCTTCAAGCATGTAGGCGCTGTTATGTGTAGCGCGTGATTGAAGTCATGTAGGCGCTGTTATGTGTAGCGCATGACTTACACTTGGTTGTGAAATTTAGTCAATCACGTAGGTGCTGTAATGTGTAGCGTGTGATTGTGTTGATATAAAAGAATTAAGTCAGAACCAAATGAATTTGATATAATGTTGCATTCATAAAATATAGGCCAAAACGGTTAGTATGGTGGGCAATTCTTTAAGCATGTAGGCGCTGTTATGTGTAGCGCATGCTTGAACTCAATTCTGAACATGCCGATCACGTAGGCGCTGTTATGTGTAGCGCGTGATTGAGGTCATGTAGGCGCTGTTATGTGTAGCGCATGACTTAAAACCAAAAATGAGTTCAGTCGATCGCGTAGGCGCTGTTATGTGTAGCGCGCGATCGGATCATGTAGGCGCTGTTATGTGTAGCGCATGATCGAGGCATAGAGCGCTATGTGTGAATTGCCCCATCATACTATGGTATTACCCTTACCTTTGTAACTATGCATGCACTGTATTGCATTTAATATATTTGTTTGTTAATAAAGCATGATTATATGATGGATGCATAACTAAAATTTGATTGAACTTTCAAGTCTATTGCACATGAGCATTGCATGTTATAATATTTCATTACGGTTGATTGTTATAGTTTATCAATTCTCTCTCTAGCTTGCTGATTTTGTTTCGTGATATTTGAGCAGTTCTTAAAGTGAACTTATAGTTACATTCTTGACTTACTATATTTGATATTTAGATTCTTTGACCCTTAGATTATTATTGTTGTCTATATTTTTGGCGCTCGGTGCTGTTTCAGTTCTAGTTGGTCGGATCTGAGGATAACTAGACTGGAAT
This sequence comes from Carex pumila, assembly GCA_033356055.1. NCBI lineage: Eukaryota > Viridiplantae > Streptophyta > Magnoliopsida > Poales > Cyperaceae > Carex > Carex pumila. Next base: position 20,828 of record JARJHM010000501.1, on the reverse strand, counting down.
TGAATACCGCACTGGGAGATTTTCAATCCCTCACCATTCCACTTTGTGGGTTCCAGGTACAAAGAACAAGAAACGAAAATGACATGTAAAATTTCAAGATTTGCGGGACTTGCCACATAGAGGGTTATTTGTTTACTTCAAATAAATCTGCTATGGTATTTCATTTGTATATTACTGTACCATAATGGGTTTATTTTCGATTTGTTGGTTACATAAATGAATTTAAAGAAAGTTTCTTCATTTATGTTGGCTCATATTTTTGTCATTGGTAATGTATGTATATATGGCTGTGTAATATAAATTAAATTGCCTTGCGCAGATGAGCACGGCGGGTTGTTGGTCCTGTTGTCAGGACGTGACACAAATTTAGGTCAATTAATAAAAAAAAAACTTTTCATCGAATAACATTTTTAAACGATTGACTTGTCATTTTTGTGTGAAATATATCATAACTCTTAGATGTAAGCAAGAACTGTCCTTGAGTAAATGTAAACAAATGCAATGGTCATTGCAAAATATCATTTGTACTTAAAAGTCAAATTATGCATATTTTAATATAATGACTTCTAATTTTTCTTCTATAAATGATCAATTAAATTTCGAATTCATTGTAAATTTAGGATGCCCTGTCAAAATGAAATGATATATAGTATATATTTAAAAATTAAATTTTTTCAATAAAACAATAATTTTCAATATATCAAATGAATATAATATTAACTGTTCCTGAATACATGAAAAACAAATTCAAAGCTAATGGCAAAATATTTTTTAATTAGAAACTGGAGGGTTCAATTTTATAACTTAATTTTTAACTAAATTTAATTTATAACTTGTCACGTAATAATTTAATTTTTACATTACTAAATTTATAAATTAGTATAATAAATTACTGGAGGATTACAAACACTGACTATTTTTATTATAAGTTAGTATAATAACTTGACATGTCTCACACGTTTTTTTATTTTTATAATTGACAAGTCAATTTCTTAATTGCCAAATATCAACAATATATCAAATGTCTGCTTTGAGATGTTGGCTTAAATTATTTTTGTGACTGAAATTTCAATTTACAATTATAGTTGCTGAAATATATACCAACTATTTATATCTTAATTAATAATGTAGTAAGCGTTAAGAAATATATTAGCCTTGTAAATTTTGCTCCATTAAATGAAAGAATTCAAGTTATATAAACTCCTCTTCACAAACCATCCACAATCCGAGTATAATTTCCAACAACTGCTACTGCTGGAAACATTATGTTTCTAGAAACTGGATGTTCTCAAAGGCCTGTTGAAGCATCCCATAAGACCTGTCATTGCATGGCGAGGCCTAATGGTTGAAAGAGAGTCAGAACAGTGATCCCGGCTGTGTCAAAGTGGTGTTCACACTTATTGAAGAAGTTTCTAAAGGATTCATTTTTAATCTATAGGATTTATGTCTGCTGAAATAAGCGTGAGCACTATAAATTTGTTTAGCTAAATGTTAATCATATTAAATTTATTACGTTACAAAAACAGTAAAAAAGTTTGTTTCAGAACCCTGTAAAAGTTTGTAATAAGTCAATTACTACCATGTGCCATATTGGATTCAACTTGAGCACGTCTTAGCTGGTCTCTCTATAAATTAAGTTCATTGCTTGGGCTTATTAAAAAAATTATAGCAGAAATATGAACCAATGGTGCTGCCGCATTCCAATAGTGTATATATATCTCTATTATTTGATTGTTCATCTATCTCACCCATTTTCACATGTTCATTTTAACCACTTAATAAATCAGCTCCTTCCACTCTGCATTTTTTTTAAACAGATAAAAATATGGCTTGTGATGCAAGTTCCAATGAAGGATCCCAAGAAGTAGTAGAATGGCATTGCTTTTATAATATCACCTTTGAGGATTATTCAGTATTGAGAGCATTAGAACCAGGACATTGTGTCATGTCTGAGAAATTCGTTGCAGGAAAGTTCAATTGGGAACTCTATTATTTTCCCAATGGAGTTGGCGAGAACAATGAGGGCTATTCATCGGTCTTTCTTAAGCGACCAGATATTGTAGCAGGTAATAATCCACTGATCAAAACACGGTTCCATATTGCAATGCATCATAAGTCATATGATTATGGTATGGAGAATAATATAGTGAGTTCATTGGATGCCTCTATTTACACATTTTTGTGCCGAGAACCCCATCTGGTGTTTTGACCGCATAAGCAAGAGTATTGTGGAGGAGAAATGTTGGGACAAAAGCAACGATCTCATTGAACTCAGGTGCCACATATGGGTCACCAGAGGGTCCTTGAATGGTGTGTACCACAGAGTGAGTACTGCGAGAAGAGAATGAGTACTAAAGAAGGTTTATGTGTCTCTCTTTTATCATTCAATAGTAGATAATTACTTTTTCCTTTGAAAGAAATTAAGAAAATATGTCTTGCTGTAATAGATATAGTCATGCTATTAATCTTTTGTATTGTTTCAATTATTATAGTTGATTTACAAAATTATGATTGCTTCCAATGAGAAAGAATTGTAATTCAAATAGTCTCTTTGCTCTTGCTCGCAATATAGAATTTCCCCAATTTTTTTCAAATTCCAAACAATTTTTTCTTCTTTATTCATCTTTCCTAGACAAAATAATTATTGAAATTGTTATAATCTTTAGAGTGAAAGAAAGCTGTTACAAATTGGAAAAAGAAAAATTCAGTTTAATATTTGAAAGATAACCAGTCCAAATAATAAAATATAACCAAAAGAACTTTCTTTAATTTATAATTTTATTATTATTAGTTGCAATGTTCCAAGATAAATGTAAGTAATCAGATCGGACTAGGAAGAGCAGAAAAGACCAACCTTCTCCACCATGCACTGTTTAACAAAATTTTCTGGTTTGAACCACTTAAGAAGCGAGTAATCCTCAAAGATGATGTCTTGATCGAAGCAATGCCATTCAATTTATTGCATCTTGATGTCCCTTATTCGACTTCTTAGAGACGATGCTTGTTTATAAAAAAAAAAAAATTAAGGAAAGGTTACACCTGCCGTGTGAAGGTGTGGCTAGTGTGAGGATAATGCGATGACGAGGACTGGCGGCAATCTCCTTGTCTCAACAGTGGCTTCTCATGCAGCCCCTAAGATGGATCTGACAAAAGCAAATCACTACAGCAGAACTTTCTACGATTGGTGTTGACGCTGGTCACAGATACTCAATTTTTTCCAAAAAGAAAAAGAATTTTACCTAAATTCTGGCGACCAATTGTATCAGTGACCGATGAAAATCCTGGTCGTTGAAATTGTTTTTTTTTTTCACTGAAATTTTGGGTGAAAAAACAAGGCACCAGAACCATTTCCACGCACCAGTCTTCCAAAATCCAAACCCTTACCACCCCGATCTAAACCCTGTTGGAATCACACCAGGAAACACATAAAGAAAAGAAAATTTGCGGTGCTGAAAAATTCCTGCACCATTTTCTGGGTTTTTTCCTTTTTATAAACATTTTCTATTACAAAGATTTACTTACCTAAAAATAGTTTACAAATATGTTGTGGTTTTCCATTTTTCTTCCACGCCATATTCATAGCTACCAAAACAGAAAATATCTTACTAAAAAACTAATTTGCACCATAATTGGCGCTACAAAATATAACTCAGAAATTAAAACAAAAATTAATGTGACACAACTAGCTTAAACTAACATTCACTTCCCTAAGCTTGTTGTGTCTTCTTCACAGTCCACAACCCAATCCTTTCCCTCATTTCTAGAAATTTTAGTCTTCCCAAAGGCTTAGTTAGAATGTTCGCAAGCTGATCATTTGTCCCAATATGCTCAACCACAATCTTCCCTTCTTCTACACATTCCCTTATGTAATGAAACCGAGTATTGATATGCTTACTTCTATCATGGTGTACTGGATTCTTGCACAAAGAGATGGTGGATTTGTTGTCAATATTGAGCATCACCTTGCCAGGATTTTGGTTCAAGAGATAGATCCTAACCAAATTCCCTGACATGCCGCGGACGCTGCTGCTATATATTCTGCTTCACAATAGGATAGTGCAACCACCATTTGCTTTCTTGATAGCCAGCTGATCAAGTTAGAGCCCAAGAAGAAAACTATACCGGTTGTGCTTTTACAATCATCTACATCACCGGCCATGTCACTATCACTATAACCCACCAAGCGCATCTCCACTCCTTTCTTTCTCTCATAGAAACAGCCCATACCAATTGTACCTTTAACATATCTCAATATCTGTTTTACAGCAGCCATATGTTCAGTCTTTGGAGACTCCATGTATCTGCTCACAATGCCAACTGAATAGGCTAGATTTGGCCTAGTGTTTATGAGATATCTCAAACTACCCACAATGCTTCTGTATGTGGTTTGATCCACTGGAGGTGAGGAACTTTTCTTACTTAATTTCAGTCTTGCTTCCATTGGGGTTTGAGTTGAATTGCAATCTGCCATACCACAGTCATGAAGAATCCTTTTTGCAAATGCCTCTTGACAGAAAGAGATACCACTTGGCAATTGATGAACTTCTATGCCGAGATAGTAGCTCAACAAGCCTAGATCGCTCATCTTAAAAGTCTCCTTCATCTGCTGCTTGAATTTTGCAATTTCCTCCTCACAATTTCCTGTAATTACTAAATCATCCACATACACACCGACAAGGAGACAATTCTCCCCTTTGTTCTCCTTGTATACATCATGCTCAAATGGGCTTTTCTCAAATCCAAGTGACTTCAATGTGCTGTCCAACTTGGAGTTCCAAGCTCTCGGGGCTTGTTTCAAACCGTACAAAGCTTTGTGCAATTCCAGTACCTTATGTTCACTTCCCTTCTCCTCGAAACTGGGTGGCTGTTTTATGTACACTTCTTCTTCTAATTCTCCATTCAAGAAAGCTGATTTAACGTCCATGTGATGAAGCCACCATCCTTCTTGAGCTGCTAGAGCAATGAGCAATCTCACTGTTTCCATTCTTGCGACCGGTGCAAACACTTCTTCAAAATCAGTTCCTTGTTTCTGCACGTATCCCTTTGCCACTAGACGTGCTTTGTGTTTCACCACCTTTCCATCAGAGTCCTTCTTTACTTTATAAACCCATTTGAGTCCTATGACTCACTGACCAGTAGGAGGATCTACTAAACTCCACGTTTTATTGTTGTGGATGGAGTCAATCTCCTCCTGCATAGCGCATCTCCAGCTTTCTTCCTTCTCAGCATCTTGGAAATTCATTGGCTCTTCTGTACCCAGCAAGCAGAGGCCAGAAAAATCAAGCTGCACAGGCTCAGTCACATCGTAAAGTTCATATAAAGTGCGCATTCGTACCGGTGCTTCAAATGATGAAGCTGATTCCTCAATTGTGCCATGTGCTAAAAGTGCCTCAGATGTAGCAGGGGATGTCAGTATTGTTGTTTCCTCTACTTCACCTCCCTCCCCTTGCACTACACCTTGCACTGGAGTGGACAGCGTTTGCTGCGGTTCATGTTCACCGATGTTCTCATTGCTGCCTGCAGCCGTAACTTGTTCATAAGCTACATGAAACACCTCACCAGATGAGATTTCTTCTGTATGTTGCATGGTACCCTAGTCCCATGCCTTCTCCTCCTCAAAAACAACATCACGTGTTACATATACCTTCCTGGTGGAGGGATCATACACACGATATGCCTTCGAACCGCTCTCATATCCAATAAACACCATCGGAGAGCTGCGGGCCGCGAATTTTCTGATATGCTCATTTACCTGCTTCACATGTACTACGCACCCAAACGTGTGCATGTGATGTACTGTTGGCTTCCGTTTGTGCCATGCTTCACACGGCGTCATCCCAATCACACTCTTGGTTGGGGCACGGTTTAGGATGTATACTGCAGTTGTGACAGCTTCTCCCCAAAACTTCGCAGGCATATTCATACTCTTCATCATGCTGTGTGCCATGGCAGTAACTGTCTGGTTTCTTCGCTCAACCACCCCATTTTGCTTAGGAGAATAAGGGGCAGTCAAGTATCTTTTGAAACCCATCTGCATACAATAGGCAGTGAACTCATTCGACTTGAATTCACTTCCACGATCGATGCAGAAAGCTTTTAATTTCGCATTTGTTTCAACCTCAGCTGCCACCTTGATCTCCTTGAATGCTTGAAAAGATTTATCTTTGGATTTCAACAGTGCAATCCACATGTATCTACTATAGTCATCAACCATCAGTAGAAAGTACCTATTATCAGCCGGGGTTGGAGGTGTGATGGGTCTGCACAAATCACCATGTACTAACTCTAACACCTCGCTTGCTCTGAAGTTTGCCTCTTGTGGAAATGGTGTGCAGTGTTGTTTACCAACCAACCAGCCATCGCACAACTGTTCTACATGGTTAACCAATGGGAGGCCCTCAACTAAACCCTTCTGGCCTAGTTTACGCAGCGCTTGGAAATTTAGGTGCCCATAGTATGCGTGCCATCTCCCCATCTCCAAACATCATTGTTGAGGAGTGCCATTAAGCATACTGGTTGTGCAAGATCAAGATTGGGGATGTATACTCTATTCCTTGCTCTTTCAACCCGAACCAGCAGCTGTCCCTTGCGATCGAACACGTGTAGGTAGCCGTCTTCCATCACGACTTTGCATCCGCGTTCCTCGAGTTGACCCAAACTAATGATGTTGCTGGTTAACTTCGGAATATAATACACATCAGTTAGTGCCTTGTGTTCGCTCGTGTGTCCCTCAAATAGCACGGTGCCATGACCACCGATGGATGCCATTGATCCATCGCCAAATTTAACCGTGCCTCCAATAGACGTGTCAAGTTTGGTGAAATACTTTCTACAGCCAGTCATATGATTGCTGGCGCCCGTGTCAAGGTACCAAACATTTCCATCATCCTTCTTATTCACTCCCAGATAAAGTTGAATGTCATCCTCCATGAGTGTCACCACATTGATGGTTGCTTCCTTGGTTTTCATCAGTTCACACGTTTCAAGCATCAAGAGAGCAGGTTCATCATCTCCCTTCTCTACCAAAAATGCCCTCTCCTTCTTGGGCTTGCGACATTCTAATGCAAAATGCCCATATTCTGAACAATTGAAGCACTTAATTCTGGACTTGTCAAACTTTTGGTATGGTTTTTTCTCGTTATCATTTCCCCGCCCACTTCCTTGGCTATAACCTTGTCTGCTGTCAAAACCTTCACTGCCCTTCTTTTCTTTTATGGATAGTGCTTCCCATTGTGCACGTGTGAGCATCACCTGCTCTTCTTCTTCCTTGTGATGTTGCAGCCCCTTTTGACTCTCCTCGAACACCCTCAGGCGTCCTATCGCCTCCGTAACAGACATCGTCGACATATCCCCCCATTGTTCTATCGTATTGATGATAGAAAGAAATCTATCTGGGACGGCACGGAACAATTTCTCAACAACTGTGCTGTCCTTCAACTCTACTCCAAGAGATCAGATTTCACCCACCATGCTGGTGAGTTTCTGAGAGAACTCAAGAATATTTGTAGAATCTTCCATGACCATACGATCGAATTGTCGTTTCAGCACTTGTGCCCTTAACTTTCTGACACGATCCTCTCCTACACTCATCTCCTTGATAGCCTCCCATGCTTCCTTTCCCGACTCCTTCTCTGCAATTGCCATCATTACAGCATCCGGCACGGCCTGGGAGATCGCAGCTAGGGCGCCATGATCTCTATCTTCTTCGATTGGTGCTTTACCCTCTATTTCCTCCCACATACCAAGTGCGCGCAAGATGATCTTCATTTTTACAGCCTATAGGCCATATAGGGTACTGGATCGGCACACCACCTCCTCTCGCCATTGCTTTAGGTGGCTGTACCTTCTTCTCTTCACCAGTATCACCCATTCCCTTCTCTAACTTTGCTCTGATACCAAATGTTGGAATCACACCAGGAAACACAGAAAGAAAAGAAAATTTGTGGTGCTGAAAAATTGCTGCACCATTTTCTGGGTTTTTTCCTTTTTATAAACGTTTTCTATTACAAAGATTTACTTACCTAAAAATAGTTTACAAATATGTTGTGGTTTTCCATTTTTCTTCCACACCATATTCATAGCTACCAAAACAGAAAATTGTTGGAAATTTCGGAAGGATACAATGAAACAAAGAGAAGAAATTTGCTGTTGAAATTAACTTCTATTGCTTGATTAAACTTGATTACAACATGCTGAATTTATAGAACAACAACAAGACTAAATCTGGACCATCTAAATTTAGTACCCCACTACCTATCCTCCTATTACCAGCAGTCCCCAAAATAGAATTATTCCCCATATATCCTGCTATATCCTGCTATTACAAACTTGACCTACATGACTAATTATAGAACCCACTAACTCAACTACATGCCTAAAAATACATTACAACATGTTCATGCTTCTAAAACCAACTACAACGGAATTCTAAATAGAGAAATCTAATTTTGGATCAACTTTCAACAAAAATATCTTACTAAAAAACTAATTTGCACCATAATTGGCGCTACAAAATATAACTCAGAAATTAAAACAAAAATTAATGTGACACAACTAGCTTAAACTAACAAACCCTTCCCCAAAACCATCGCCTCTCTCTCTCTGCCTCTCTCCTCCGCTCAACTCCATCTCGCGCTGCACTGCACCAAGTGCTGCTAGGGTTCCCTCTCTCCTCCACTCACCTCCATCTCACGTTGCACGGCACTAGACTTTGGCTACTCTCTCTTCTTCGCTAATGGAGACTTCGGCTACATAAAGGTACCTCCAATCCTTCACCCTCATCATCCAACCCATCTTGCTCATCTCTTCGCATTTTTCTTCTCCTGTACACTGAATGACACAATTATTCAATCCTCCTACACTATGCAACAGCATCGTCCACGCTCTCTCTCTAAACCAAAGGTATTGAGGTTTTGTTTAATTCAGCAATTGATTGCTTTACTAATTTAGTGTTTACGTTTTTTTCCTCACTCTCTCTCTCTCACTTAAGTCCATTCGAGATTTGTTGATTTTGCAATTAATTAACCAAGTTAGGGTTTAGGTTTGTCTTATCTTGTCAGAAAAATTGGAATTGGAACCTCTAAAATTAAATTTCAAAGGTGCAATGTCATGATATGATAGCAAACCAAAGAATTGGAACCATATGTTTTTATTTCCTGTTTTGTTTGTCAAAGCAATAAATTCTGATAATAGAAGAAAACAATGGAATTACATTGACTTATGGATCTTCTTTCAATCTCATGAGATATCTCAATCTTTATATGGGGGCAATTTTGGAATTGATGTAATTGGAAGGAGAAATCATATTACTGGTACAAGGATTTTAGAATCATGTTAATGGTAGGTGAAATCCTGTAACCAGAACATGCAGGAGTTGTTTAGAATTGATGTAACTGGCCTACAGGCGTCAATGTTTCAAAAAAAGAAAAAAAATCTGACGTCTAATTTTTTTACTTTTGTTTGTTAAGTGTGTTTTGATCAGTGGGTTCGGTTTCTAAACAACTAGGTTGTTTAATTTCAGTGAAGCAAAGGGAAAACCCTGATTTGATTTGGAAGTCCCTGCCTCTTGTTCCAATTGCAAAAACCCCCCTAATTATTTCTTTATTTTGCAATTTCAGTCGAACCAAATACAAACATAAAATCTCTCACTTGCCAAGACGAGGAATACATGCGAATCTTTTGTGAACAAGAGATACAAGAAGTCTTTCAATTCCCCATTAAAATTCAGGTATGCTATGCTTCACTTTTAATTAATATCCTTTCATGGATCATATTGCATAAATTTAACTAATTCCCCATTAAAACTCAAGGCCTTCTCAACAATGTTTATTCATGAAGCCTAAGGTGACTCTCATTTACACATTTATATCAAGTCTGTAAAAGCTTAACTATGCAAATATTTGGTGTAATATCCAGGACTCTTAAGTTTGTAGAGCTGCTAGTAGAGGATGAGAGATAGATGGAAGGACTTTGGGGGCCTAATTGTACTAAAATTATGGTGTGGAGAAATGGGTTGGAGGCCCCACAATTGAATTACCCGTCAGGCTGGTCTCTTGAGAGAAACCTAGATGCTGTTATACCACTCAGATAGTACATATATCTGGCTTTTAATTGTAAGTGCTCTGCTTACTGAAAACTTTGTTGGTTCAGTTCATAAAGGGGTGAAGTACATATTATTTCGATACGCACAACTTGCATGCACTCACCATCTGGTTTGAACTGTTAAATTTGGTTTTGTAATTGTAGTTGGTTTAGGCACTGAAGTGCTTTTTTACCTTGTTCAAAATGATATGGCTTCTACATATTGAACAAGTAATTATATATAGAGGGTACTAAGAAATTAAATTTTATGATTCTATTTTCATTTTTCAGGTTTTCTTAATTTGATACATGATAACTTCTGGCGTAGCAGTAGGTGAGATGCTTCTAATTTGGTTACTGCACAATGTCTTGTAGCTTGTAGATTGTGACAGTAAACCGAGTATTCTACCAAATTCACTTTTGTAGTCTAATATTTATACCATTTTGACTTAAATATCACATTTATTTCAACCTGTTTAAGTGAGCTGTACAAGAATATGGAGTACTAGTGTGAAGAGCATGAGAAGCAAAACAAACAATAAATGTAAACAAAACCCCATATTAATTTAATTTTAACATCAACTGAGATTCAGTTAATTTGTATATTTTTTCTTTACTTATGTTCTTATGCATTGATACTCTTCCCATTTTTTGTTTCTTAATTGATTTTTTTTAGGATGAAGGTGATGACTGAGCTAGACATGAATAATTGGGTTAGAACTTTATTAATTACGTTATATGTGTTGTTTTGTTAAATGTTGGTGTTTGATATTATGCAAAATAACAATAGGCTAGCTTAATTTGAGAAAATTATTATTGAGAATTTTGCGGAATATGTGTTGTTGTTTTTATTTCATGACTTGAGAATTTTGAAGAAATTGTAATTGATACTATGGCAAAATTAGAATTGTTGTATTGATATTGTTACTGTTGTATCTTAAATCAAAACCATAATTTTGTATGATATTTCATGTTACAATTACAACGGCCATTTTTATTAATATCCTTGAAACAATTGAAAATTTTACAAATGCCCCTGCCCCCAACTTTTTTTTAATTATGCCCTGACCGCCTGGGCCCAGGGCGGCCCAAAATACCCTGTGAGGCGCCCCACACACTGGCGCTCCATACCCCCTGTGAGGCGCCCCACACACTGGCGCCCCATGCCCCCTATGAGGCGCCCCTGGCCCTGGCGCCCCACTACCCAACATAAGCCCCCCCCGCCCCATCCCTCTCTGTCTCCCTTCTGCCTTTCACCCGCCTAGAAACCCCCAAAAAAGAAAAAACCCTAGCCCTCCCCTGCCCCCACCCCACCCGAGTCCCACCGGCCACCCTAACCGCTGCCCTAGCTCCACACCACGCACCTCTACCTCGCACGACGTTCGGCCTCGATTCGCTTCTCCCTCGATTAAACAAGTAAGTTTTATTTGTTTTTTATTCGATTAGAGTTTAGGTTTTAGATTAAATGTGATTGAATTGTGTAATGTGATTCGGTTTGATTCAATTTGATATTTAAGGGTTAAATGTGAGTAATTAGTTGAATTGATTGAATTGGTTGAATTGGTTCGATTGGATGCTTGAATTGTGGCAATGACATGAATTGGTTCGATTGGTTGAATTGGTTCGGTTTGGTTCGATTGGATGCTTGAATTAGATGGTTGAATTGCTTAATTGCTTGAATTGGATGCTTGAATTGGTTCAATTGGTTCAATTGCTTAAATTTAGGATTATGATTTATGGTAAAATTGCTTGAATGTCATATGGTTCAATTTAGGGTTTATAGTTATGAATTGTGAATTTTTTTTAAAATTTAGGGTTTATAATTAAATTTAGGGTTTATGTTTGTGAATTGTGAATTACTTAAAAATTTAGGGTTTACGGTTCAATTTAGGGTTAGAGTTTATGGTTCAAATGATTGAACTGTTTAAGAATTTAGTTGTTGGGTTTATGATTTAAAAATATGCATATTTATTTTTTGAAAATTATTTTTGTGATAGTTCATAAAAAATATGTATATATGAATACAAAAGATTTGAAGTAAAACTAATTATTTTGAAGTATATCAATATTTGTTTGAAAATGATATATATTTTTTTATTGTAAGTAATTTGTATGTATATCTCATTTTTTTAATTTTAAAATTTAGGTCTGCAAATATTTTTAAATTATTTTTTTTTTTTTGTAAAAGTTCATTTGTTTACAAAAAAAAATGCATATACATGCAAAAATAATTTTGTAAACATATTGCATATACACCTAAAAAATAAATCCAGAATTGTATATCCATTTTTTTTTTGTAAAGTTTATTTAATTTCAACAAAATTAATTTTTGTAAAAAAAAAATGCTTATGCATGCAATTTACTTACATGCAAAGTGTAAATTAATTGTATATACATGCAAATGCATATGCATGCAACAAAATTAATTATATATGCATGAACATCATGTACACGCAATTTGTTTACATGCAATTATTTTGTGATTAGATACATGCAATTCTTATTAAAAAAAATTTATACATGCGTATTTTTTTTGTAAAGTTTATTTAATTTCAACAAAATTAATTTTTGTAAGAAAAAAATGCACATGCATGCAATTTACTTACATGCAAAGTGTAAATTAATTGTATATACATGCAAATGCATATGCATGCAACAAAATTAATTGTATATGCATGAACATCATGTACACGCAATTTATTTACATGCAATTATTTTGTGATTAGATACATGCAATTCTTATTAAAAAAAATTTATACATGCGTTTTTTTTGTAAAGTTTATTTAATTTCAACAAAATTAATTTTTGTAAGAAAAAAATGCACATGCATGCAATTTACTTACATGCAAAGTGTAAATTAATTGTATATACATGCAAATGCATATGCATGCAACAAAATTAATTGTATATGCATGAACATCATGTACACGCAATTTATTTACATGCAATTATTTTGTGATTAGATACATGCAATTCTTATTAAAAAAAATTTATACATGCGTTTTTTTTTTGTAAAGTTTATTTAATTTATATAAATTGTATGTTTTGATTAATATTTTTTTGTAAATGTAGTATGCCTAGAGTTAGACGGTGGGGAGTACGAGCTGAGCCTGCAGCGGGTGCAGATGCTGTGGATCCGACTGGAGAGGGCACGTCCTCGGTGGATCCGACTAGAGAGGGCTCGTCGTCTCAGGCCGATACGACTGGCAGGGGCTTTGAGGATCCGACTGGAGCGGATCCGTCGTCTCAGGCCGATTTTCCAGATGGTGTCCATGATCCTGACACATTTAGTCCTCTCCTATGGACCCATCATATTAAGCACCGCGTCTCATTGGCATCTCTTGAGGTACGTGATTTTTATACTTAAACAAAAAGACATTCTGTTAAGTTACTAAAAAAATTACACGATTTGAGTCTGACAAATTGATAATAAATACAGGATGATGTCATGCTTACGGTGAGGCACCGCAGGTCTGAGATTCCGTTCGTTCCCCAGTCTCGGAACGGAATGTCAGACCGGAACAGAACGGAACAGCACAGTCTCGGAACGGCTTCTTTCTTCTTCTTTTTTCTCTTTTTTTCTCTTTTTTTTTCTCTTTTTTTCGGCATAAAGGATGGGGGAGAAGAGGCAGAGAGGAGGGGGGCTAAATAGATGGGCAGTGGGGCGCCAGATGGGGGGGCGCCTCACTTGGCTTATGGGGCGCCATATGGGGGGCCGCCTCACTGGTGTTGTGGGCCACCATTTGGGCCGGCGCTCCATAGGCTTTTTGGGCCGCCCGAGGCCCAGGCGGTCAGGGCATAATTAAAAAAAAGTTAGGGGCAAGGACATTTGTAAAATTTTCAATTGTTTCAGGGATATTAATAAAAATGGCCGCATAATATTACCTCTTGTGCAAATCTTATTGAAAATTGAACTTTTATATATAAATCAACATTGGCCAATATGAAATGGATTTAATGAATCACCACATGCACCTTAAATAGTTAAATTGCATAATATCAGATAGAAAAACGACGCAAGTCATTTTCAAGTAGTATCAAGTTCATTGTATAACATGTACAATATACATTGACTATTCACTTGTAAGAAATTACATCCTATCAACTGGCTGCACTATCCCCGTCCATTCATTGATTGCTTCCATCTCCCCTCTCCTCAGTCTCAATTCTCAAGTCTGCACTGCGCATTTCAGCGTTGAGTGTGCCTCTTTTCCGGTCTTCCTACCAAAATCATGTTCTCTCTCAAGCAACAGCCACCCTTTCCCTCTCTATTCTTCTCTCAAAAGCCCCAGATCCTGAGGCATATCCATATCCAAACCCCGCTTTCTACCACACATCCCCTGCCATCTCTCAACTATCCCTACATCCCCACCCCACTGCTCCCCCGCAACTACCGAAACACCATCACCCTCCAACCCGCTGCATCATCTAGTTCTTCCGCAAGCCCCGACTCTGATTCCGATAAAAGTAAAACCCCCAACAAGACAATCAAGCTAGCTCTGGTGTTTTTTTTCTGGTATGCACAAAACGTAATATTCAACATATACAACAAGAAGGTACTGAATGTATTCCCTTATCCATGGCTCCTTGCCTCATTCCAGCTCCTTGCTGGCTCTCTCTGGATGCTCTCTCTGTGGTCCCTCCGGTTGCAGCCTATGCCCCGCCTCTCAGGTCAATTCATAGCAGCACTTCTCGGCCCTGCATTGTTCCACACTGTTGGACACATCTCTGCCTGTGTGTCTTTCTCTCGTGTTGCGGTGTCGTTCACACATGTCATCAAGGCGGCTGAGCCTGTTTTTTCAGTGGTGCTCTCAGCTGTAATCCTGCGCAAGTTCTATCCTGTACAGGTCTGGCTCTCAATTGTGCCGATAGTTGCTGGTTGTTCTTTGGCAGTACTTACTGAGCCAACATTTGATACAGCCGGTCTTTCTGGCGCATTAATCAGCAACCTGGGCTTTGTCCTGCGCAACATATATTCTAAGCAGAGTCTATCTGATTTCTCTGAAATAGACGGCCTGAATTTATACGGATGCATCTCAATACTGTCTCTTCTGTACCTGTTCCCAGTAGCTATTTTTGTGGAGGGGTCAAAATGGGCTGCCGGTTTCCACCATGCGCTCACTATTGCGCCCTCACCAAATAAATTCTATTTGTGGGTGCTCATATCAGGTTTGTTTTATCATCTCTACAATCAGTCGTCATACCAGGCACTTGATGACATTAGCCCATTAACCTTCTCGGTTGGGAATACCATGAAGCGAGTTGTGGTGATAGTCGCATCAATAATTGTGTTCAGAAATCCTGTATCACCACTGAATGCACTAGGATCAGCAATTGCAATACTGGGAACATTTCTTTACTCCCAGGCTACAGCAAGCCCAAAGAAAGATGTGGATGCAAAAGCATGATTGTAATTTACTAGAATTGTAGTATTAGTGAATGCTTTTGTTTGTATTTCTCAATGTGTTTATGATTTGGCCTCTTATGATGCATGCTATCACGGGAATTTAAGATTTTTAAGTTCTATTTTTTAATTCCTCATTTCGATGCTTCTCTAGTTTATTGAAGAAAGATTCAACTGTGCATCTCGCTTTTGAATATAAATTGGATGCACGGCCTTATTATACAGTATTTCATCATGACAAATTGATGATCAAGTTCTTATTCCCAACATTAACTCGAGTCTGGATTATCAAATTTGAGTTATTCTGACCGTACGATCAGAATCGAATGCACGGGATCCTTTTAATATATATACCAAAATAGATCGAACAGTCCAGATCTAAACTCAAAATTTGAGCTACCTTAGGTGACATGAATTCACATTAACTCGGACTTGAGGAAGATTAAAGATCCAACGGTGAAAGTGACAATAAATTATAAACTTATAACCGGCCAGTTCTAATGTTCTACAGCTAATTCAAAAACATTTTTTTGGCAAGGGGAAAAGACGGAAGTTTGAGCTGTTTGTGTATGGGCCTAAATTGGAGTTGATAGACAATAGCTGTGAGGGTATGAGCTGTTACTGTGTACTGTGTAGGGACCAAGATTGGTGTTTGGAATCAAATCAACTTCTTAAAGCCACTTGTAAAATTTGTGATTGGGCTTATAGGCTTTAAGAACTTTAGGCCCACAGTCGCTGAATTTTTAAGTTTTTGATATACTTTGAATTTTATATTAAATTGTATCTTTTTTGGATAAATATAATGTATATATTGTATAAAACATACGTGTAATGTTAGATCCTTACTCATTGATAAGTATGATAGCTAAGGTTTAGATACTTCTTGATGATCACACATTTGGATTGATATCCTTAGCTATTTTTGAATTAGGTTTCAATAGACATGTTAATGATGGACATGATACAGCCTTTTGGTTTGACAGATGACATGGAGAATGTGTTCTATATTGTCTTTATCCTAATCTCTTTAAAATTGTAGCTAATCCTATTTATAATTGTTTTTGATTCTTTCTCTAACTCTTCTTTATCTTTACGGTTTACTAGATAATTAACTGGTATCTTACTTTCTAAATGGCATAATATGCAACTTTCTATTAATTTCCAGAGTACCTAATACTCCTAATCATATCATTTGGAGATGGACCTCCTCAGACATCTTTACTGTTCATTCCCTTTGCTTGTGGTTAGAATTTGGAGGTAATGGAGGTAATGGCGGAATTAAGAGGATGGTTTCCACCTGACACAGAATAGTAAGCAAAGGAGAGAAATGGAGGAAACAGAAAAGGCAGCTCACCTTGTTAAAAAATAAAAGCATTTCTTTCATTTTGTTTTTATGTCTTTTGTACCCTTATTTTATGTCTTTTGTAGCCTGTTTTAGCCTTTTCGTTCTAACTTTCTTATGTAAAAATGACACTCCTAAAAAAAAACTTGTGGTTAGTATATATTTGAGATTTTTTTTCAAAAACCCAATTTACAACAATTTGTAAGTCTAAAATATCCTTCAAAATCAAAATCTTTTTATGATTACTTAGGAATGATGGTATTCTCACTGAATCTAATTTAGCTAAACGAGGTTGGCAAGGTGGCTTGACTTGTCCCTTCTATGGTTTTTTTGAAACAATTAATCATCTCTTTGTGATATGTCCCTTTATCACTTCTATTTGGTCATAGATTGCCCAACATAGTGGTTTCCAATATGATTGTATAGTTTTAGAGGATCTTTGGTACTTAGATACATGTATACCCCCAAAAGATAGTCTTTTAATCGAATTAATTAGAGTAGCTACCATTTGAATTATTTGGTTAGCAAGAAATAAGTTATGCTTTACTAATTTCTCTATTCCTTCACTTACCCGTATAGGAACTATTATTTCACTTCTTATTGATGCAAAATTTAACAAGATGATATTTTCTTTAAACTAACCTTGGTAATACTGTTAGATTATGATACCCCAAGAGAGGAATACCTTTCAGAGGATACTCTAGAACTTGGGTCAGAGGAGCCGGATCTGTTAGCTTACCGGAGGAACAGAGCTAAACTAGTTGTTATGGATGCTAGTATATATGATGGCCTCTGATTCAGACCCTACCTCCCCTGTTTCTTCTCCTTTCTATTCTCCTAGTACTTCATCATATGCTAGCTTTAATAGGGCTTCTTGCTTTGTTTGCTCCAATGATTCATAGTTCTCTGTTATGTATTGATTAGCTTGTTGTTATGTGTCTTTTATATAGTTGTTATCTAGCTGTTATATGCTTTTGATGTACATGTAAGAACTTTGCTTTTATGCTATTTGTGCAATGAAATTGCTATTCCATTGATTATTGTAATAATTATCTTTGTTTCAATATGAAACATGTGGGGTTACCCACTTTTATCAACAGCAAAAAAATTAAGATAAATAATTATCAAGTTATATATCCTCATCTTTGATGAAATGACTAGCTTTTTTATTCGAAAAAAAATGTATTTTATTTGATAGAATATGTGATCCATTTACTAGAATATGTGATCTTTAATGGACCTCATTCTTCTACATAAATAATCATGTCAATTACAACCATTAATTAATGATATTTTTAGTGTGTCATTTTTTAAGGTAAAACAATCAATTAAATACTAATACTTCTATATATAGGCTCTTGATTGATACAGAATATTTTATCAGACATTACTTATTAAAAAAACTTATTTTCCTTCGTTATTAAAAAATACTATATCAACCTCTATGCAGTCCAACACGCAAGAAAATAATCATAACATAACTTATGACTTTTCTTGCATGATTGTTCTATGTGCACTAGTATGTCCAATTATGCAATTCTAAATCAATAGATAAAAAATTATAATGTTAATAATAGAGAAAGATAAGCAACCAATATAAAGAAAGTAAAGCTATCTCTTTAAAATATTCTTGGAGGAAATAAAATGGTTGAGTTTCAATGTATACAATTTCTCAAGCCTATAAATATATATAGAAATTCAAAAGAACAACAAATTACACCCTGGCGTTAGCTCATATTTGACATAAAAATAATTTCAATTTTTCCACAAATAGGCGAGAGCAAAATAAAATTAAAAAAAAAAAAAAAAACAAACAAACACAAAGAAAATAAAATCTCGACATAACTTGAGGCTATTCTATCAACAATTTTGGGCACTGGTAGTTGGGACGAAGAGTTAATTGCCTTTGATCTGCATTGCAACTCTCGGTAAATAAATTTTTTTATCAAATGTTAGGTTACAATTTTTTTTTTTTTTTTTTACATTTATAACCGAGAATTAATTAGGACATCCTCTGATTATTTAGAAAAAGAATATTTATTTGAAATGTAACTTGTTGCTGATCTGAGTCGATAGTCTTCTTAAAAAATTTCTAGTTCTATGCAGGATTAGAACCCAAATCGATAGATTAGTTATTTGTTTTGCACGGTGGAATGGGGAACGGTCATTTACAAAGACAATAACTGAATTTGCAAAAAAAAAAATGGATGATTACTATGGATAGCACACGATGGTCCTTACCGTTGATTTTTTTTTTTAAAGTTCAATTAATAATTTTATTGATAAAAAAATATATTTACAATAAGTCAAATTGACCATAATTTCAAAATTTACTCTTTTCTTCTCATAAAACTTAATATAGTATTCTGATTCTCGTCCCATTCCACGACCAGATCTACTTCTTCGATTGCTGCAGCGCTTTGACGGCAACTGGATCTATTTGTCGTCGCACTCCAATCGAGATTTTGATCACCGTTATACTTTAATTGCTATCTTGATCCATGGCCGGATCCGCTTCTTTGACCGCCACCGTGCTCCAACAATGACCGAATCTGCTCACCAGCGCTCCAATCGAGATGGTGATCACCCTAACGCTATCTTGCTCCACAACTGAATCTGCTTCTTTGACCACCGTCGTGCTCCGACGATGACCAAATCTACTCACTGTCGCGTTCTTATGGAGATATGAACTGTATGCTCCGATCTCCGATGATACTGCACTCTCGACTCTGCTGGGCTCCGATTCCTCCCCTTTATCTCATTCTCCTCTCTGCTCAAGAAAGTAGAACCAAGAGAGGGAGGGAGTGGGAGGTTGAGGTGTAGTAGCTGTATCAAACCCTAGATCGCCAAAATCGTCTTATTTCACTTTCTAGTGGAAGGTTGGAGTGTGGCGGTTCCTCCCCTCTTCACTTAAGAAAGTAGAACTGAGGGGTGAAAACAAAGCCGAATTATCCGACGGATATCCGCATATAATCCGAATTCGGATTATCCGGATTTGGATAATTATTTGATATCCATAAAAGATCCGGATACAAAGTCCTAAATGGAGATGATATCCGAATTATCCAAAAACCAATGGTTTAAGCCGAACCCATATAAAATAGGAATTAATATTTGCTATAGGTGGGATTTGAACCAATGTACTCCCATTTCAAGGCCTTTAAACTAAACTTCAAACCATTAGACTACAACATCTTTTGTTACCATTCTTTTATCTGATAATATATATTATATGAATAGATTATCTCTCATCTCTTATAAATTAATTAATATTTATATTTAATTTTTTAATTAATATTTGTATCTTATAAGTTTATATATGTTAATTTTCCGACCATTATTTGTTTTATATCCGTATTTGAATTCATATCTGTGGACTATCCGTTCCGTATCCGTATCGGTTTAAGACAGATTGGGTTTTGAATTTTGATATCCGTTTATTATCCGTATTCGTATCCGCTCATTATCCAACAAATGTGGATATAGTATCACCATTATTCGCTCTGTATCCGCTTTGTTTTCACCCCTCTCAAAAGTGATTTTTTCTAAAATAGAAAATAACAAATCAATTTAAACAAAACAAGCATCCAGCTAGCACTCTAAATTTTCAAAAATAAGCTCCACAATAGCATCCAACACCGTAGTTGTGCTATGGTGGAGCTTATTTTTTAAAATCCAGCCTAATAGATATTTGGATGCTTATTTTGTTTAAATAAGTTTATTTATTTTTATTTGAAAAAAAAAAGTCCCCATATGCCATAGGAACGTTTTGGTCCCAACTTTTATTGTATGATTCATCGCTGTTATTCATGCGTTACATTCTCATGCAACTGTAATTGCATGAAAAATAGTTCACATACCACTCGACCTTTTTAATTATGATTGCAGCCAGCATCGACCCATTTGCTATGTCAAAACTAAAATTAACTCATCTGCTGCAAATTAAGCCCGTAAGTCCGTAACACATAGTACATTAAAAAAAAAAAAAAAGCAAGTAATCCG